>JAGKTI010015967.1:0-19911 GCA_018397915.1 Birgus latro
TATCATTAGGGAATGTGGTCTCATCTCCGAATACATTTCTTTGATAAAAGCCATTTAAACCATACCTGTCAACTCTGTCTCATACAGTGTTTCCAGATCAACAGGCTCGTACCACGCACGCTGAGAGGGACGAACTTCTGCTGTCGACTGTACATAAGTAGCATATTAGATAAATGTGAGATCTTACGGGACTTAGCTAGTGAAGAAGCCTGGCGGGTATTCTCGTCGGTTAAGGAACTCCCTAACATCTCTTCCTTAGTTATTTAGTTTTGGATATGGTTTGTTAATATCCTTTTGTACGTTTTTTCTGCAGATATTGGAAGAATTTATATCACAGAAGAGGACGGTACGGTGAAATAAACGAGAAAAATAAGTCGCTTAGGAAAAGTGTTGGGGAGCTTCCTTACCCGACGAGAACTTGACCCCTTGTGTGTGAAATCTTATCCAGCTAAAGTGAAGCATCATACAGAGCTTCACTTGGACCTTTCATGTAATTATCCTTAGGGTGGGACTGACTGACAGGGCAAAGGGAATGGAAGGGCAAGTAGGGTGGGTAAATGACGGGAGAGCAGGGTAGGGGAGGGCAGGGTAGGGGTGGGCAGGGTAGGTGAGGGAATGGTAGGGGAGGGAAAGGTAGAGAAGGGCAGGGTAGGGGAGGGCAGGGTAGGGGAGGGAAAGGTAGAGAAGGGCAGGGTAGGGGAGGGAAAGGTAGAGAAGGGCAGGGTAGGGGAGGGTAGAGGAGGAGAGGGCATGGCGGGGAAGGGCAGCGCTTCAGGAGACACTCCCACATCAAAAACTACATCATCAGGTTCAAGGACTCAGTGATTACTCAATCCACTGAGCCAAAGAGCATCTTTTTGCATTTTATTCTCATCATTTCACGATTTCCTTTAGCTTAAAATGGACTTTTCGAAATGGGAATTTCGATATAGCATTAATAAATGTCTTCAGTATGAGACGCCTTTCCTATGATCAGTAAATCATCAGTCAGCAGCAAAAATAAACTGAACAGCACATCATCCTGGTTGAAGGGGTTCGCAATTTGTCTTTTAACTCTACTTGGAAGGTTTGATTGTGCTGGAGCCACTGGGCATTGCTATCTTTGTGTCTGACTCCCTCCCCCTCAGTTCAAAAAGCCACTACTAAACTGTCTGAAAGAACACATTAACTATTCACGTAAGCAACCGAGCATTCCTCTCAACTCGCAAATGCAAATCCTAAGCCGTGATTTTGCGAGAATTAACCCGTCACTTCCCGACCGATTTCCAACTCCGATACCCCCCAGTCCCGACTATTTTCGGATTTTTTTTTTTTTTTTTTTTGGTGCCTGAAACCTTCGCTTTTGGTGAGAAACATTGAAAATTCGTAGAAAAATCGCCGTCCTGAGGCTATAAATGGTGTACAGGTGATGAGTCAGCCTTACATTTTCCCTCTTCCTCAGGGTACCTGGCTAAAGAAAACGAACTATGGAAGGGTTAACTAATTCAAGCCACTTTAAATTACATATTTATTTATGTATTTGGTACGAATTTATGTGTAGTACAAGACTATATTGGTTTTCACACATTATATAGGCAATAGAAGCATTGTTCAGTCACCAAACACACCCACATATGGCACCTTCCTTTATGACAATACCACCTCATCACTTCTGTTTGTTTTTTTGCTCTAGCTTCTTTATTTCTTTGTCCTCCATCTCAGGAATCACTTTCACTGTGAATTTCGTCATTGGAGAGACCGTGGTGCAACATACCTTTACTGGTCAGGTTACTGCTAACAGGTGAATTGCCCAGTGTGGGGGGAAGGGGGGAGGGGGTTTTGGGTGGGGCCAGGCAGTATCCCCGCTTGACAGCAGGTAGAGGAAGGTCTCCCACATATGCCTAACAAAAATGAAACTTGAAAATTGTGCAAATTATGACCCTTGCAATTGCACGACGTACCCATACGTCGATGGGTGTAGCTGTGACAAAACGTTGCGACATACCCATACATTGATGGGATTCCTTGGGTTAAAAGTCAACCGAAGTTGACTTCTGTTGACTTTTTACATCATAATGTTGACTTGGAAGCCATTTTCTTGTCCTAGCGAGGACAAAATCCAAAATTCCAACCGGGACCCTTCAAGTTGAATTCGACTCAACAATGGTTGGGAGCAGTGTTGCCCCCTTCCAACCTGCTGCTGTTGGATTGCAAACGTAAACACCGCTCAGCTGATTCTCAGTACTTCTCCACATTCTTCCCACTTTTCCTAATATTTAGTCATGGCTAAGTAAATAAGAATTATATGGTGGTTATTATTTAGTTAAACGTGCAAATATCTTCACAAAATTAAAGTACTCTAAATGAATGTGGTGAAGGCAGACAAGTTCGAAGATTTACAGGCTAAAAATTTCTATGATAGTGTCAACTTGTCTGGTGTTATGATGACAAAAATGTTTGTATTGCCATCGCATATTCTGAGTAGTAAATATTGGGTTACGCAATTGTTTCTAAACTTTGCATGTACAGGTAGAAATTGTTTATTAATTATTTATGTCTCCATATTTGTTGTTGGTGGTGAGCGAACGGGATCAGCTGATAGTTTGTTGTACAGACAACACATGCCGAAGATCAACCCAGCCGAGTTGGTCAGTCAACCAGAATATTTGACTTATTTCTCGCGAAATCATGGCTATAGTATGTTATAGCCAACAGACAATGCTACCTTCATGCCCAATCCCCCACACTTCAAAATGCCCTTAATAAGATGAATAAAAGAACTCATAACTATTCATATAAGTAATCCAACCTTCATCTCAACTCTGCAGGGGTACATTGTGTACCTGGCTAGGAGGTGTATGCTATCCCCGTTGGTTAACACCGTATGTGAACTGCGCATATAGGCGAAACTGGTGTGCCTCCTCTGACTGTGTCTGCTGCTTTAGTCTACAGGTGCCTACAATTGGTGAGCACTAACTCCTTAGTCTCTCTCTCTCTCTCTCTCTCTCTCATGCTGTACATAGTTTTTTTTTTTTTATGTGAGAAGTGTACCTACTCGTGGTTATATATGTATCTCTACCTTAAAAGTATCATCTTCAGTAAGAAAGAAAATAGCCTACTTTTTCTTCCTACAGAATGTCCTTTAGGTCAATTATTGTGTCCTTATAGCTGGTAAGAATTAAGAAGTAAGACCTTCCCCTGTCATAATGTGCAGGTGGCAGTGACTTGCAAGCACAGTAATCATCTTTTCTTCTTTACGCTGACAAATAATTCTCCTACACCAATGTGGCTGTGAATATAACTATAATATAAGACTACATTATTTTTAATCATGCACAATGTTATTTTCCTGGCCCATGGCAAATCTTAAATGAAAATTCAGTGGACTACAGGCTTATAATGCTCTTCTTCATCCTCCTTTTGAGAGGGTAGGGAAGAAGTTGAGGGACATTTGCATAACCAGGCAATGTAGTCACATGGTTATTCTGGATTTACCACATTAAACAACCACTAGTGTCAGCCTTCAAGAACCCTTTCCATACTAGGGTACTCTCCTGTGCTAAATGTAAGGTTCTGGAAGAAAATAATGTCCTCGGGCAGAATGAGTTAATATTATAGTACTAATCAAATGTTAATCTTAATTATCTTTGGTATTAAATTTGACTCCTGATTGCAGAATGAGAGCTGTTATCATTGAAGGCTTGCACCCCACGTCACTGGACATCGATACGAACCCAATCACTGAACATGGATAATTGTTATGGACCTAATCACTGAACTCAAATACAGACTTCTGACCTCTTCACAGTTGTACTAATCTTCCATAAATGCATAATTGGCACTTCAGAAACTTATGTTAAAATTTTGAAAAAAAGAAATTTATCTAACAGGGCCATTGTTTTGCTTTCATTAGTTGGTTTTTGCTTGTACATCCAGGTACCTATAAGTTTCTGTTGGCAATTTCTATAATGTTATCAAAGCTATTATTTTCTACCAATATACCACATATTTAAAAATTCAAACATAAAAAAAGGCCAGCCACCACAAGTCTGTCTGTCTTATTATATTTGATAAGCTTTAATCTAATACTATCCAGAAAACCATTCAGAACATAAGCTAACTAATTTTCGGTGTCAGATATTATAGAGCTAGAGCAACAGTTATAAGCTGCAGCATTTGATGGGGGGGGGGAGGGAATAAAGAGTGGCTTAATTGAGAACAAAAGAACTAATAACAATCCTGTGTGGATGAAATTAGCGAGATGCACATGACATAAAGCACACATGAATCACTAGTCAGTATTTACACTTGTAGTAAAAAATCTTTCTATTTTCAGTGCAAATACTTTTTTTCTGCCCTACAGCTTCAGTTGGCTATGATATGAAAGTAAAACCATAATAATTTAAGTCATCTGTACCATCTGTAGAACCAGCTCAGTGCAGACCTTGTTGTACAAGTACAGGATAAAATTTGCCTGCTCTTCTTCAGTATCTACTTCACACTTAGAGAATGTCCATTATTTTCTTCTCTAGCACATCATAGAAAAAGAAAATCCATTGGCAGAGAAGCAGACAAGTGTCTCTCAGCTTACTATTGTACTGACTTTGAGGATTTCCAAATAGCAGGGTAACAGTACTCTTGTTTTTATTATCCCACCTCTTATATTCTAATGGATGCTTGTTTAACTTGGTAACGGCGTGTGAAGTAAATAAGGTAAAAATATACATAACTGCCACTTAAAAGTAAATTTACTCCACAGTTATTTGGCTTACATCATCTGACTGTGCCTGACTTCTTTCTTCCCAATTTTCATATTACATTATGACTAGCAAGAAATTCTCACAACTGAAATATGTTGACATGGCTGTTAATGAATAACATTCGCAAATAAAATGTAAGACATTATCAAATAATTAACAATGTCTGACAGGTGAATATTCTTGGTGTGATTCAATGTGTCCTGAGCCATATCACTTTTACTACCAAAATAACTTACTCACTGACCACGGTCAAGATTCGTCCTACCAGAGTGAGTCAGCATGTGTTTCTTGAGGTCTGGTTTCTTAGCATATAGTTTTCCACACTCAGTACATTTGAAGTTTCTAATTCTACTATTGGTCAACTGGTGTTCATCAAGGATTACTCTTACGAAGAAACTCCAGACCACACTACACCTAAAGCCATTCTGTCCTGAGTGAGTGAGTAAGTGTCTAATGAGACTAAACTTCTTTGTAAACACTTTCCCACATTCCTCACATCCATAGCTACACTAGTACTTCAGGGCAGAGTGTCATTTAGTGCTCATAAAGGTTAAACATTCTTGCAAACAGTTTATCATACTGATTGCAGTGCAAGCTTTTCTCTCCTACGTGAGTGTGACTATGCTTGGACATGTCTCTTTTCCAAGCAGACAGTTTCCCATAGTCATCACACTCGAACCTCTTGACCCCCTGATTAACTAGTACCTCCTCATGAAGGTAACTCTTACATAAGAACTCTTTGCCACATTCTTCACGAACAAAGCTTTTCTTTCCTGTGTAAGAGTGTGTGTGTGTCGAGTGAGGCTACTCTTCTGTGAAAATTATTTTCCACAATGATCACAAGAGAAAAAATCTTTGACTGCTGGTTGTGTCACCTTGTGGTCAGTGAGGCTGCTTCTGCGTGCATATATGTTTCAACACTCATCACACTGGAAACCATTCACTCCAGTGTGAATAAAAGAATGTCTGGTAAGGCTGCTTTTTTTGGTGAAAATTTTTCCACTTTCATGACATTTATAATGATGCTTCACCTCGGCAAGAATCTGAAGGTGCTCAACCAGATTGCTCTTGTGAGTAAACCGTCTCCCACATTGATCACATTCAAATTTCTTGTCTTAAGTACGTGCCTGTTTTGAGTCTTTTTACTAATGAACTGTTTTCCACAACGATGACATTCAAATTTCACACACTGAGTTTCTTCAGCTCCAGCCATCACGGCACTTTACCTTACTGGCTCATACCTTTCATCCCTGAATGAAAAAATAATCTTGGCATTGAAGGACAATATTAAGAATCTATTTGCTTCATGTCAAGATTAACACAGTATCATAACTATATGGTATGGACACACGACACCAGAACCATAATAATAATACAAATCCTCATATGGAACTATAACGTATATGTACAGAGTAAATATTTGCTCTACATATGTGGATACTACCGGAATACAGATTTTACAGTCAGGGGCACCATTCAGTCACAGTGATTCAAGCATGAGACAAAGCAGTGAAGAGGAGCCTTTCTTCTCTTGATAAACTGAAATAGGTAAACAGCTTGTCACCCAACCATGACTTTTTGCCTTCTGTATCTGCACCCGTACTCTTGGAGCCCAGCTTATGGTCTGCATCTGAAACAATGTCTGTCATTAACTCTAATCTTCACACCATATATCATACACTGTTACCATAACATCCCCAAGTTATTGTCTAGGGCCTCCACAATGACCTCCATGTAAGAAGACTGTTACAATACAGCCTCAAGGAATATAAAATTTGCTATTGTCCAGCACAATGAAAACCTATCAATAGAATGGTCTGTTATTGATGGTGCAACAGGTTTTGCATGATCCAGCATTTATATTAGATTCATGACTAGAAACACAATTAGATGATGATGCTGGGGTGACTGGGGCTGCTACAGGACTACTTCATATAGGTACAATACCAGTATGGGGTGACATCGGACAAGGATGAGATGGCTGGACAGGTTTGGGTAGGCTTTGGACAGGTATGGGATGAATCAGCAAAGGTGACTTCAGTCAGGTCTGGGATGACTTCAGACAGGCATGGCATGAGGTGACTTTGGACAAGTATAGGATTACTTTGTAGAAGTGTGTTTCCTAATTCAATGGCTTTACCATATACAGCCTGTCCCAACATTCTAGTGTTGACTCTGGACACCAATGAACTTACAAAAAATTTTTGCAAAACCCTGCAACAACCCAATATAAACATATTGACAACTGAGAAAATACTGTTATGAATAATGAGTAAATAAAGGTTTAAACTCACTATGAAATGAAGTAATTTAATTCTGTTTAGGACCGTTCATAAATAGTTGCCTCCAAGCAGTGGCCGATCCTGGGGGGTGGATGCAAATGGGCCATGACCCCCCAAGTCGACAGAGAAGGGGGAAAGTATCTTTTGCCCTCCCCCCCCAAGTGATGGAACTATTTCCCCTAAGAGGAAGACTAAGTTACTTTCTATGTATACCCTACCAGTGACTGCATAATGTTTCAACATATCAGCATTATTCTTGGCTCCTCAATGTGAATACTGGAAATAGTGGACAACTGTAGTGAGGGTACTAAGAATAGTGTACAAGTGTAGTGAGGATAATGGGAATAGTGTATAAGTGTAGTGAGGATGTCAGTCTTTTCACATCTCTCAGTAGGGTATGCTGGGGTGTTATGGTAGTGATGCACCTCAGCACATCTACTTTATTAATATTTAGCCATCGCATGACCCTGGTATATACCGGAGCCAACCCACCCCTGAATCACATCTTTTTCATGTTTCTGCCAGGGATCGTGCTAAGTCTGTTCTTCGCTCTGCTAAAAATAATTTCATCCGTACTATATGCTCTCAACACTCCTACTCAAATTCTTCCTGCTCCTTTTGGCACCTTGCCAAATACCTTTCTAACAACTTTACTTCATCATCCTTGTCATGAATTTTCTACATCGTAACATCATGTTAAGTAAATCGTAGCATCGAGTGATTTTGCGGGAGGAACGAATTATTATGAAATGTACGATGATCGCTCATTCTCCCAAACCGTCCGCTTGCGTGCTTGTGTTCGCTCAAGATGTCGAAACTTTCATCATTCTACCGCGAGTAATTGTTTTTATGTGCGGGTGGTGCGTTCCTCTGAGCGATAATTTTTGAATTGTCGGTTCCGCTCTGAGCCGTTACACGCTGGCCGCGCCCTCTTCCCGCGCTCGTCGCGTTATGTATTCAAATCGGAGCTCAGTCTGTCTGTAGACACGGCGTGCCGCGGTACGCCTCTAAAGGCTTGAGTGATTTCTTAGCGATTTCAGATCTCAGCTTGTGTTGGCGTGTGTCCCGTAGCTCCCACCCCCTTGGTGATCGTCGCAGCAGCTCGGTCTCTTCCATACCGATGAGTATTTTCTTGTTTTCCTAGGCTTAAGCTTTTGAGATATTTAGCTGTTTGTCTGAGTGAGTGAGTGCATTTCCCTTCCGTTGATTTGAATTGGAGTCATGTAACGTAAATTTATTTGTTTGTATTTAATAAATTTACAGTTCGTTTCTTGAGCTTTGTTAAATGTAACAGTCGTGTTTAATTTTCCCACTTATTTAATATAGTTTTACTACTCCACGTTAGCACAACTCTTTGTATTAAATCACGACTGGTACTTAGCCCAGCTTTTGGCATTAATCCTAAAGTCCGTTGTGCTAGCTAGGAGTTTGGCTCAGCCAAGATCCTGTTTATCTTTATTATTATCATTTTTGATTGTTAAGGGGAGAAACTAACTTTCTCAGGGGCCAACGGTACAATATTACAGCCTACTTGAGCGTCTAGTCTCAGCTGTGTACTGTTGAGAAAGTCTATAAATTCTCGACTCTAGAGAATTGGCGAAGTGAGCCAGCATAAAGTGAAATCGCTGCTTGATTTCACGAGTCTATTCTCTCTTAGTAAATGACTCGATAGTCATTCTTAGCACACATAGCTATACATTGTATACTCAAAATATACAATATCATTATCCTTGTGAAATACCTATAATTTCCCCTGACAATCCTTCTCTCCTCTTTTCCACTCTGATGGCTCTGTAGCTATTTCTTCTACTGATAAAGCAGATCTCTTCGCTCAGAATTTCTCCTCCAATTCCAGTGCTGTTCCTCCATCACTTCCCCCCTCTGACTTCCTCATGGCTGGCATTAAAATTTCTTCAGTTGATGTATTTTCTGCCATCACTGGCCTCAATACCAAAAAGGCATATGGGCCTGATGGAGTCCTTCCTGTTGTCCTCAAGAACTGTGCTTCCGTGCTTACACCTTGCCTAGGTAAACTCTTTCACCTTTGTCGTTCAACTTGTACCTTTCCCTTTTCCTGGAAGTTTGCTCTCATTCAGCCAGTCCCAAAGAAGGGTGACCATTCCCAACCCTCCAACTATCGTTCAGTTGCTTTAACATTCTGTGTCTCAAAAGTATTTGAGTCTATTCTTAACAGAAAAATTTTAAAGCATCTTTCCTATCATAACCTTTCTGATCGTCAGTATGGGTTCCGTCAGGGATGCTCCACTGACGATCTTAATTCTCACCTACCTTTCTGACTCCTGGTCATCCTCCTTTCAGGACTTTGGCGAAAGCTTTGCCATTGCACTTGACATCTCAAAGGCTTTTGATTAAGTCTGGCATAAATCTTTAATTTCCAAATTGCCCTCCTACGGTTTCTATTCTTCTATCTGTGCCTTCATCTATAGGTTCCTTTCTGGTCGTTCAATAGTTGCTGTTGTAGACAGCCATCGTTCTTCTCCGAGATCTATCAACAGTGGTGTTCCTCAGGGTTCTGTCCTATCACCAACTCTCTTCCTTTTATTCATCAATGATCTCAGCTGTACACCTAACACTATCCACTCGGATGCTGATGATTCCACCCTTAACCTTTCCATTCGGTTTCTGCAATGTGCATCTCAGCACTTACTTCAACAAACAAGGAATGAGGCTATGGCACACCTAATGTCTGACTTGTCTGGTATCTCTGACTGGGGTAAAAATATTCTTGTTGTCTTTAATGCATCAAAGACTCAGTTTTTACACCTTTCAATCCAACACAGTCTTCCACAGGAGTACCCACTAATGTTTAATAATATCCAGCTGAATCCTGCTTCATCCTTGAACATGCTTGGGGTTTAATTCACTCGGGACTTACCTTCGAAAGATCATATTGCATCTGTCATAAAATCTGCTTCCAACAGATTAGGTGTGCTAAGCAGACTCCGTGCCTTCTTCTTTACCTTTGCACAGTTATTGACTTTATACACAGGTTTTATTCGCCCCTGTTTAGAGTACAACACTCATGTGTGGGGAGGCTCCCCACATACAGCTCTTCTCAATAGCGTGGAGTCAACGGCTTTTCGTCTCATTAACTTTCCTCCTGCTACTGGCTCCCTTCAACCTCAGAATCTTCGCCGCATTGTTGTCTCTTTATCTCTTTTCTGTCGCTACTTCAATGGTCATTGCTTCTCTGAACTGTCTGCTTGCATTCCTCCATCACTACGACGGGTGTGTAGCATCAGTCTAGTAACAAACTCTCATCTCTTTTCTGTCCAACTCTCTAATGCAAGAGTTAACTGTTACTCCCAATCCTTCATTTATGCAACAGGTCAGCTCTGGAACTCTCTCCCTCTGTCTGTATTTCCTACTTACTATGATCTCCAGTCTTTCAAACGCAGTGTGTCCAGGGATCTTGAAATGAATGGATCTTGAATTGGCTCTCTTTTGTATTTTTTTTTCTTGGAAGAAACTGTTTTGTGGGCTCAGCCTTTGGTTCCTTATTCCTCGCATTAAAAAAAAAAAAAAACTATAAACAGGCAAGAAACGATTGTACAGGAATAAGGAGAGAAGCTCAAAGACAGTTTGAGGAAGACATCATAAATAAAAGTAGTGATCAACTGAAGCTATTTTACAGCTGTATCCAAAGCAAAATCAAAGTAAAAGATAAAATAAAATCCATTACGGATGAGAGGATCGTCTATACACAAGAGAAAGATGTTTGTGAAGCAATAAATAAGAATTTCCAATCAATTTTTACAGAAGTAAATAATTTTGAGAGGGATGATATGAAGCATGCATGCCCACACATATTTCCAGATATACAACTATCAGAAAAAAAAAAAACAAAAAAACAGGAAGAGTTAAGTAAATTAGATAAAAAGAAAAGCAAATGGTCCTGGTGAAATTTCATATTGTTTGCTACAGGAAAGTGCAGTGGAGTTAAGTAGACCATTATCTTTAATATTCAAGGAATCCTTGGGTTAAGGTAAACTACCTGATATTTGGAAGAAAGCAAATATTGTCCCCTTATTCAAGAAAGAAAATAGAAAAAAAATCCACTCCACTACCGACCAGTATCACTAACCAGTGTTGTACGTAAGGTACTGGAAAAGCTGATAAGAAAAGTTTGGGTAAACCATCTAGAAGAACACAATATGATAACAGAAAGGCAATTTGGTTTCAGAATGGGAAAATCATGTGTTACTAATCTATTAAACTACTATGACAGAGTTGCAGAAACACTACAGAAAAGAGACGGATGGTTGGACAATATCTATCTATATTTCAAGACAGCATTTTACAGAGTTCCACACCAAAGATTTTTATGAAAACTGTACCATCTAACAGGAATGCAAGGCAAACTGTACTGTTGGATGCAAGATTTTCTCAGAAAAAGAGAAACGAGAACAGTGCTAGGGGGAAATTACTCATCATGGAGGGAGGTGACTAGCAGTTCCACAGAGCTCAGTGCTGGCACCAGTTACGTTTTAAGTATATATAAATGACATAGATAGTAACATTGGAAATGAAAGCTTTCAAAATATGTTTGCTGATGGGGCAAAAATACAAAGGAGAATTACTGACACAGTCTCATGTAAAGAGCTACAAGAAAAAATAAACTTCATGTATGGAGTAATATATAGCAAAGGAAATTCAATGTGGACAAGTGTCATGTAATCAAGTTTGGTAAAAGTGGAAAAAGACCAGATTGGGATGATGAGTAAGGAAGTAAAACCCTACACATATCAGAAAGAGAGAAGGACCTATGTGTGATTATCAGTAACAGACTATCTCCGGCTGACCACATCAGTGAGAAGGTACGGAACACGTATACACTGCTTGCAAGAATGAGAAAAGCATTCACATACATAAATGAAGACATGCTGAGAAAGATAATAACATCATTCATCAGACCAACCCTGTGGTATGCATCATTAGTCTGGAATCCTCATCTAAAAATAGACATTGATAAGATTGAAAAAGTTCAAAGGGCTGCTGCAAGATGGGTACAATTAGCTTAACCCGTCAAGTCCCGACCGGTTTTTTACCCAGCCTACCCCCAGGTCCCGACCGATTTTCGATTTTTTGTTTTTTGTCTGAAACCTTCGCTTTTGGTGAGAAACGTCGAAAATTCATAGAGAAATCGCGATCCTGAGGTTAGACCTGTTGATACAGGTGTCACTCAACCTTACGTTTTCCTTCTTTTTCAGGGTACATGGCTAAAGAAAACGAACTATGGAAGGGTTAACTAATTCAAGCCACTCTAAATTATGTATTTATTTCATTTATTTGGTACAAATTTATGTGTAGTACAAGTCTATATTGGTTTTCACACAATAATATTGGTGATATAAAGCATTGTTCACTCACCCAAAACCCCAGTATACTGTATGGCACCTTCCTTTACGACATTACCACCTCATCACTTCTGTTTGTTTCTACCTCTAGCTTCTTTGTTTCATTGTCCTCCACCTCTGGAATCATTTTCACCGTGAGTTTCGTCATTGGAGAGACTGTGGGGCAACATACCTTTACTGGCCAGGTTACAGATAACAAGTGAATTGCCCAGTGTGGGGGAGAGGGGGGAAAGGGGGGGTTTAGGTTGGGCCAGGCAGTATCCCAGCTTGACAGCAGGTAGAGGAAGGTCTCCCACATATGCCTACCAAAAATCACCCACGAATGTTGAAAAATGTGCACACACTGGGCCTTGCAATTGAGTGACACACGATGCAAGTCGTAGGGTCTGTCTGCGGAAAAAAGTAGCGACGTGCATCGTACGTCGGTGGGACTCGGCGGGTTAAAGAAAAACGGAAACCGCAAAACTCTGCCCAATCAGAAATCCTATTGAGAGCCAGCTGTAACTTCCTCTCTATCAGAGACATTGTAGACGCGGTGAAGGAAATTGAGAGATCATCGACATATAGTGATCCTCGTACACCGTCAGGAAGTACACTGATGACGTTAATGGCTACATCAAAGAAAGTAACACTAAGGATACTCTCCTGTGGCACCCCATCTTCCAGTGCACGGGCATTCGGACCTTTATAAAACGGTTAGATAAAAACTGTTGAATAAAAATAGGCAAACGCCCACGAAGACCGAACTCATTAAGAGAAAGTAAAATGCCATGATGACAGGCAGTGCCATATGCCTTCTCCAGATCGAAGAAGACCGTGACCTGGTGTTGGTTAGTGGAGAAAGCCTCACAGACCAAAGATTCCAAGGACATTAGTGCATCAGAGGTAGATCGCAGTTTTCGAAAACCATACTGGGAAGCGGATAAGAAATCACCTCTCTCTAAAAACCACACAAGCCTAACGTTGACCATCTTTTCCAGAACTTTACATAGACAAGACGTCAGAGAAATAGGCCGATAATTCGTCGCCTGTAGGTGGTCCTTATCTGGTCTGGGAAAGGGGATAACTACAGCAACACCCCAACAAGCCCTCCCCAGAACACCAGATCTTATTAAATAATGAAAGGAAAAACAAAAGAGACTTATCAGACAGGTGACGTAAAAAGGCATAAGGAATATCATCATAACCAGGAGAGGAATCATGGCACTGCGACAGAGCCACCTGGAGTTCAGATATTGAAAATGGAACATTGTAAGACTTTCCCCCAGAAGAAGAAAACTGAGACCACGAGACTCTAGGCGCCAACGGTGGCAAGCTGAAGACGAATCTGCATCCTTCTCTGACACACTGGCAAAATGATCAACAAGCAACTCTGCAACAGTGAAGGGATCAGCCACAGTTCCACCTGCTGCAGATAGAGCAGGAGGGGAGGGAACAGTAAATTTTCCTGAAATTTTCCTTACCCTGATCCACACCTGAGTGAGGGAAGTCCTCGAACCGATGGAGGAAACGTAACCTTTCCAGGATGAAAGCCTGGCCTCCTTTAAAACCCACCACATATGAGCTCGTGCCTTCTTATACTCCACCAAATACTGAGGGTTTCCATGGTGACAACGAAGTCGAGAGAAGGCAACTCGTTTAGCTTTCACCGCGGAACTGCACTCAGAGGTCCACCAAGGAATCGGACGTTTAGGAAACTGACCCTTCGTTCTTGGAAAAGATAGTAGGGCTGCCGAGTGCAACACGTCCGTGAAAAATGACACCGCCTCAGTAAGACAGCCAAACTCATTGACAGAAAGGGAAATGGAACTCAAATCTCTGAAACGTGGCCAGTCAGCCTTATCCAAACGCCAGCGAGGAAGAGGTGACTGAGGTCCATCTCCGCAAGCAATCGAAAGTAACGGAAAATGGTCACTGCCATACAGGTCTTGCAACACATCCCAGGTAAAATCTAAAACAGCATCAGCTGAACATAAGGACAAATCAATGGCAGTAAAGGTTCCAGTATGGCTATGGAAATAAGTAATCTTATTTGAATTCAAAATACCCAGCTCCTCATCCTCCACTAAAGAAGCTAGCATAACACCCCGAAGGTTGGTTTCACTGTTTCCCCATAGTGGATGGTGACCATTCATATCTCCTAGTAACAGAAAGGGGGAAGGAAGGCCATGAACAAGGTGTTCCAGATCCTCCTGTTCAACAATGGCACTAGGAGGAAGATAGAGGCTGCAAAGTGTATATTGCCTACGTAAAAACATCCGGACAGCAACAGCCTCCAAAGGAGTGGAGATGTCCAGAAGACTGTATGGACTATCCTGGCGAAGGAAGATAGCAGCACCTCCATGACGACCTTGGCCAGGGACAGGATCAGAATAAAAGGCATGGTAACCAGAAGGACCAGAGGGAACAGCATCACCCACCATGGTCTCCTGGATGCACATGCAGAGAGGAGTAAATTGTGAAACAAGATGACACAGTTCCTCATAGTTAGCAAGTAAACCCTAACAGTTCCACTGGATGATAGAACCCATAGTGGAAGGATGATTAAGTGTGGGAACGGACTCTTCCTGACAAGTGAGCAGGTTTGGACTGATGTTTATGCAGCCCCTTGGGAAGAGACTCCCCAGCACCAGGAACCCGCACCCTTTGGCGAACATCCGTGGGCAAACGTGAGGACGAGGAAGAGGAAAGTTTGACAACACTCTTCCTCTGAGTTGGAATAACACTTGGCCTGTGAAGTGGCTTGGTGGCCGTTCTGGATGATGGAGGATTGCCAGTGCCAACATCAGAAGCCCCAGAAGTGGAATGGGTGTCCAAAGGGTTAGATCCCTATGGAGATGACAGTTTATGTTTCTCAACTGAAGCTCCAATGGTCTGTCCAACACCATCCTCAGGTGGGGACCTGACCACAGTCGAACCTTCAGCTTCAGCTTCGAACTGGCTAGCCTCCTTAGCCTCCATGGCAGATGGAACAGGCGAGAGGTCGTCACAAGGTTCGACAATAGAGACCTTAGGTGGCCGGTCTTCAGGCTCAGAGGACTCTGAAGAATGATGATGATGCTTGCCAAGGCAGGAGAAGGAGTTACATCAATGTGTACATCTGCCACCACCACAGAAGTGTGCAAACCATCAGCAACTGAAGTGGAGGCAGAAACACTTGGAGTTGTGGGGGGCTGAACATTCTCACATGTATTATTCGTTCTAGAAATAGCATCTGGCAAATCAGTAGAAGGGGAGTAGTCACTGCAGATTGGGGAAACTTCTGGGACACAGAATGACGTACATGCGCCCCAGAAAGGACAGAAATATAAGTAACCCCAGGATGGAAGAAGAGAGTCTGGGCCCTCCTCTTTGCCTTTGGAAAGGAAACCTTCTCACGTTCGTGAATGCTCAAAATCTCATTTTCAAGGCAGTAGCGAGGACAGTTTTTTAGACGAGACAGCATGAGGACCCCCACAGTGACAGCATTTAATGGGTCCTGGACAATCACTGGTATGATTCAATCCACCACTGGAGACACAGACACTAGGAAGGCCAGCCAGTGCACGTCGGCAAAACTTGCTAATATGGCCATGCTCCTGACAGTGAAACACAGCTTTGGGTTTGGAACATAAGGCTTCACTGGAACGTGAGAGGCAGGCAAGTTTCACTGGAACAGGCAACTTCAAGAGATCAAAAGTAAGAAACAGTCGGAGTTGGGGTCAGTACACCATCGATATTCTTCTTTACCCGGTCAACCTTTACAGCACCTAAGGGGCGAAGTTCCTCCAATAACTGGCCCTCTAGGTATCAGAGGAGGTCCCGAGAGTAAATGACCTCCTTACACTGGTTGAAGGTGGCATGAGGTACACAAGACATGCTGGTATCAGATACTGAGGTCAGAGTCTGGAGACGGGAGCTTTCTGCTGGAAAGACACCTCAATAAGCAGGCTACCATCCCCTTGAGTTGAGATCACCGGTTCATGGTCATAAACAGAAACAATGGCTCGGTGCAGTTTGAAGGTGTCTACATCGAGTACTGAGCCTCCCGTGGAGGGTTTCAGCACCAGGTACTTGGCCAAAGCCTTATGCACAGTATCTTCTGGGCCAGACTCCGGAGCCAGACCAACCCGACGTGACCCTTTCCCATTCCCAGTTGAATGCTGGGTCAGAGGAGGATAGTCCCTTGGGGTCTGGAAAGGCTCCAGAGTGGCAGTGAGGGAGGAGCAGTCCGAAGAATGACCGGGGCCAGATGCAATGTCATCAACAGATTTGTTTGCAAAGGCAGCCATTAAGATAACAAAAGAACTTCATTCCCCCACCCCTCCACCCTCCACGGAGCCCAACAAGGGGAGGTCACATGCCAGGGATAACACCACTGGCAACCCCAGAGGTAACGGGAGAGTATATGCAGGTAACCACCAGGGGACCTGGGCAAGGGTGACTCCAGGACGATAGGAGCCACCAGGCCCCCCAGTGACCACTTGACCCTAGCCAACACATGACCAGCCAATTGACCTGGTTGGGCCCAACCAGACCACCCGTCTAGCCAGAATAAGGGACCAAAGAGCTGTATTGCTAGCTGCAGGGTGCACCGAACAGCATCACTCAACCTCCAGGACTCCCGTCTCCCAGCATTATGGGACACCATGCATGGCAAACACGTTGGGAGGCGACAGTCCCACCCTAGATGCCAAATGGGCTGGGACTAACATCACCAGCAGGCCTCCTCCACTAGTGATGTAGGTGGTGCTTGGTCCAAGAGGCCGACAAATGCCAAACCCTACAAAGGTAGGCACGCCCCCAAAGTAGGTGGGATCACCAGCTACGCTTCAAGGCCCGCCACCAAGTCAAGGTGACCCCCTGCATTGGGGGAGAGAGAACGAAAAGGTAAGGCTGACTGTCACCTGTAGCAACATTTATAAGCTCATGAGGGCGATTTCTCTATGAATTTTCGATTTTTCTCACCAAAAGCAGAGGTTTGAGTCAGAAAAGGACAAGTTGAAATTCAGTTGGGTTCTAAGGGTGGGTTGGGTATAAAAGCGGTCGGAACTGGGCGGGTTAAGCTGTTGCTGTTCTTCCTTCATTTTCCCCATGAAAGCATCTAGCTGTCCTTGCATCCTCAGTTGTAATTCCCTCCGTTGCTCCTGTAATGCCTCTTAAAGTTGTTCATATCGTTCTTTTTGTTATTCACGTTGTGCCTCTAGTTGTTCACTCTGTGATTGGAATTGTTCATTGAATTCTTTCTGTCCTTTATTCTGTGCCTGTAGTTGTACACTTTGTGCTTGTAATTGTTCTTTAAATTCTTTCTTTGAAGCTTGTAATAGCTTCATAATTACAGCCAATGATACCTCGTTCTCCTCCCCAGCTCGGGATCTCGTCTGCACACACACCTGCTCCATGTCGAGGATTTGACTCCATGCAGCACCTAAAAATGTACACTCCTGACACCACTGTTTTGTCCCCACCCCACACTTCCATGGGCTCCAACAGCAGTACTTTGATATAGGAAGGATGTTGCCCAGTGAGTTGTTCTTCCAAGAGGAAGCTTTACAGTGTACAGTACACAAGATCAGCTCAGGCATGGTGAATCAACACTAGTTTCTTCAGTTCACTGTCTTTATTTTTCGAATTATTACACTTAATGCTTCCCAACTTCACTTCACTATTTTCACAAGTAACAAAAATATACAAACTGCAATAACACTGTAATGCTTGACAACAACACTTTACTGTTTTCAAACTGCATTGACACTACACTACACTCAGACTGAATTGAAACTGACGAAGCTGCTCCTGGTTCTTCTGCATCCTTATATAGGCTCCCTATATGCTAGAGTGTTCTACACTTTTCCACAGTTCTCGCATATTCCCAAAAGGGCAACGATTACAGCAGTTACCAACTCAGAGACATCCAAAACATGCCAGAGTTTTCTTAAACTACATAACACTTTAAATAATTTAGCATACCAACTTAACCTGAACAGTCCCCCCGACGTACAATGCACGTCACAATTTTTTTTCGTGCTGAGACCCATCTACATGCACCATACATCAGTCAATTGCAAGGTTCGTCTTTTGCACATTTTTTAAGATTCGCAGGTGATTTTCGGTAGGCATATGTGGGAGACCTTCCTCTACCCCCAGCCAGGCAGCAACACTGCCTGATCCTGTTCAACCCCCCCTCGGGGGGGGGGGGCGTTTTTCTTGCAATTCACCGGTTAGCAGTGGCCTGGCCAGGTAAAGACACATAGCACCACGGTCTCTCTGACAATGAAATTGAAGGCGAAAGTGATTCCTCATGTGGAGCACAAAGATTATGTGGCACCAGAGTTAGTAATGAACAGAAGTAATGAGGAGATAACATCACCAAGTTATGTGCAATATATTGATATATTTGGTAAGGGAACAATGGTTATATCGCCTATATTATTGTGTGAAAAGCAATATACTCTTGTACTACATATAAATCCGTACCAAATAAATAAATATCTACGAGGCTGTGTGGTTTTGGTTAAGTTTCCCTCGCATAGGGATCGTATTTTATGGAGCACGACATGATAAAAAACAGTCGTCAGGTGAGGAACCTCTTACCTGTTTAGAATATTTTTCACTTCAGGTGAGTGCTTTCTCGATGAATTTTCGATGATTCTCACCAAAACCGAAGGTTTGAGCCAAAAAAAAAGACAAGGTGAAAATCAGTCGGGTTCTGGGGATGGGTTGCGTAAAAATGCAGTCTGGACTGGGCAGGTTAAACTGAATTACATAATTTAACAATCACATAAATAAAACATTTTTGAGAAAAAGAGCACAAAAATTAATGTAGAACATACAAAATAACTACGCTAAAAAAGAACAGGCTAACTGCCAACTCTGACTAGAAATAGATCTGCGAGAAACAGTGAGAAACTTCCAGATACTAGAAAATCTCGCTCCCCAACAGTTGTTACTCTTACCACACCAACACCGCTTTAGCATTTCAAACTAAGCAATCCCTAAATGCATTCCACAGGCTGTCCAATTCCGTTTCATTCCAATTCATTGATTCTAACTACTCCACTACATTGATCCTTTATTCATCTGCCATTTTTTATATCCTTAGCTTTTCGACTTTCAGTCTTTCTCCCTGGCTGCTCCTTTCTCTCCTGGTCCACCTCACTCTCTCAGCTTGATTATGCAAACCACAATCATATGATCTGACAGACCTCCACAGCATCCTCTCATAGACCTCATATCAGCAACCATTCCCAGCATCTATTTTTCTACGAGCACGTAATCAATCAGGCTCCTTTCAACAAGATCCCCGTTCCCTCTATACCATGTATATTTATGTGCATCTTTGTGCTTAAAATACGAGTTACAAATGCACAACCTCCTATCCTGACACATATCCTTCAGTCACTTTCCATTATAATTTTCCCCTGAAACTCCATTACATCCCATTATGTTATCCTCAGGATCAGTGCCAACTCTTCCATTCATATCACCCATTACGATCACTTTACAGCTCCTGAGCATTTCTCCCACTGCTTC
>JAGKTI010015968.1:0-19911 GCA_018397915.1 Birgus latro
GTATTCACCTTACTATCCGGACGCCTAGTAACCGGACACCCCACCGTCCGGACATTGTTGGTTGGGACGTTCGGACCCCCCCCCCAAAAAAAAAAAAAAAAAAAACTTATTATTTTCGACCTGTAAGTATGAATTTGGCATGCGGCGCAGAACAGCTATGTTTACGATAGCTTCCCGCTCTCCAGGCTCCCCTTCCCCTCCCCCCAGTTTTCTCTCAACTGCCATCATGAGGAAGCGGTTCTCGGGAAGGCTGGCGGTAAGTGTTTGTTTTTGTTTAAACAATAATAATTCACAGTGCTAAGGATTAAGTGCAGTTCAACACTGGATTACTGTACATGCTTCAAGAGCATTTTCACCACTGTCAGAGCTTTAGAGGTGGGGTAAACAACCACCACGGACATGTAAGTACACTGTCAACTGCCAAATATTTTCCATAATCACTTCTAAATCCTCATTTTTCTGGTTATATTTTATTTATTTCATGCTTTGTGTCCCATATTTGAGTGCACAGGCTGTGAAAAAGGTGATTTTCTCAGTGATTTTCATGTCTGTTACCTATGTTCACTATGCTGTCAGCTGGTGAACATATTTGCAATACTCACCTCTAAATCATCATTTTTCTGGTTACATTTTATTTATTTCATGCTTTGTGTCCCATATTTGAGTGCACAGACTGAGAAAAAGGTGATTATCATAGTGACTTTCATGTTTGTTATCTACATTCACTATGCTATCAACTGGTGAACATCTTTGCCATACTCACCTCTGAATCATCATTTTTCTGGTTACATTTTATTCATTTCATGCTTTGTGTCCCATATTTGAATGCACAGACTGTGAAAAGGGAAAAAGGTGATTATCATAGAGATTTTCATGCCTGTTACCTACATTCACTCTGCTATCAATTGTGAACATCTTTGCCATACTCACCTCTGAATCATCATTTTTCTGTTTACATTTTATTTATTTCATGCTTTGTGTCCCATATTTGAGTGCACAGATTGTGAAAAAGGTGATTATCATAGTGATTTTCATGTCTGTTACCTACATTCACTATGCTATCAACTGGTGAACATCTCTGCCATACCCACCTCTGACTCATCATCTTCTGGTTAAAATTCAATTAATTCATGCTTTGTGTCCATTATTTATGTGAATGGGGTCTTAAGTAAGTGCTATGCATGTCCAACAGGGAGGTAGGTAGGTGGTTTTCTGATTTAGGTTAGGACAGGGTCTGGAATGACTGGTGCTGGAGCTTCAGGGCCCAGTACCCAGACAAGACCACTTTCCAGACATGCCTTTGGCTCTATTACGTTGGACAGTGGGGAGATTACTGTAGATAGATAGATGCAGATACCTACATGAATACATCCTCATCATCATTCAATACTGAACCTGGATATGCTACTCCATGTATTTTCATACATAACACACGACAACATAAAAAAAAACATAAGCCAAATCAGCCTACTTTTGCAAAGAATATTCTTAAAACTTTCACAGCATTACTGATCATATTCTATTTTTATCATTTTAATCTTATTCTTCACAGAATTAAGAAACTGCCTTCATTTTACATAGTGCCAGATTAAAAAAGTATTAAGAAGTCAAACTGAAGAAACAGCACAAATATAACAACAAGCAGTGAGAGATTTAAATATATAACACTGAACTTCCCATATCTGGTACATCTCATGAACTGCAAGCAAGATTTTTACATATCAAACAAACAAACAAACAAAGACATTGATGCCACACTAAACATGAATATTGTACATTATTCCTACATCTAACATGCCAACAAAACAAAACAATGCACAATGTGCATAAATTCTGATGCGGTTAATAAAAAATTTCATATACGGTACAGTACTACAATTTTATAATATGATATCCAATGAAACTTTACCATTCTCAATACTATACTTTCAAATTCACAGAAGCTGCAGACAATAAAAAAATCCAGAACTGCATTCTAACTGATTCTATCCCAAGAACTTGTACAACCCTACCCCTTGGAATCATATAATGGCAAATGTGGAAAAGAGTATCCCAAGAGATGTCATATTAAACGAGAGGTTTTCCATGTGAGGGAGTGACATCTGATGACTGAATCAACAACAACCCTCCACCATACCACCCAGAGCTAACAAAGTCTGGTCCAGGCTCCCAGCCTTTGGTTCCTTCTTCCTAGCAAAAAAAAAAAAAAAAAAAAAAAAAGCTACAACTACGGCAGGGCACACTTATTTGTGCTGTTGCACTTTGCCAACATATTTAGTGAAAAATTGCTTGCATTTTTCTCATCATCGCAGTGATAGCAAGAAAGATAATGACAATTTCTTTCTTGCTACATGTAGTGGAAAAGTTGATTTTTATCAGTAACATCCTAGTTTTCTAAATAGCCTTTTCCTTCACTGTGTAACTGCTGGAAGATGAGCAATTTTTAACAAAAATGCCTAGGTGGGAGGGTATGCTCAATATCCCATGTCCAGGGTTTAAGTGCTAATGGAGTAAATTAATATCTCCCACATGAATAAAGCGAGTAAAAATGTGGGATGGGATGGATAAAATGTGATATTTATACAGGTTTTATCCTCAATGACAAAGCAGATACTGTAACCTCACTATCAAGAAATGAGACAATCAGTATTGTATCATATTGTTTATAAAGGCTCTGACATGCTTGCATGCATCAGCCTTGGTCACCTTATGGTGGATCTCCATGTAATCTCTGGCATCCTCCCTACTCAGTACTTTATCCCTGAGATCACACTCTATGACCTCATCTCATGTTTTTGATCTGCCTCTCACAACCCTACCCTCGATATTCACACTTCTCACCTTCTGCACCCAACTGTCGTCTTCCACCCTCTCAACATCCCCAAACCATCTCAATCTATCCCTCCTGATCACAGCACCAATACATTCCAGTCCCATCCTTCCTCTCAACTCTTCAAGTGCAATCCTAGACCCCCCAGACCTTACATTCAAAGACACACTACACATCCATCTAATCATTTCTGTATGTTTGAGCTTATGAACATCCTCTTCCTTGACTGCACAGGTCTCACTACCATACAGCTTTACATTCCTAACACATGCTGCACACAAGGGTCCCTTAGCATGGAGAGAGAGCCATCTTAATGTAAGGAAGTGTAACAGCTCCCAGCATTTCCTAAACCACTCTTAACCCTAACCACAGAGCTGGCTCCTGCCCCACCTCAAAAAAAAAAAAAAAAAAAAAAAAAAAAAAACCTCTACACACTCAAGATATTCACCAGCAAAATCAGTCCTTTCATGCCTGACATTCTCTACATGCTCTCCCCAACACACCATACACAAAAAAATCAACATTATCTCACAGTCTACCTCTAATGTCACTAAATCTCTTACACAACCACTTATCACAAGCAAAGCACAGGATGGAGTTACTTCTTGTGTTCATCATCATCATCATCATCATCATCCATACCTTCTTTCCCACCCTAGGGCAGGGTGGGAAGTAGCAACATCCAGATAGCCAACGTCTGCCCAATTCAATGAGCCACGCTTCCATTCACTCATCATTCAATTCAAGCCCTCGAAATCGTGGCTCCATCAGATATGCCAAAAAAATTTCACCATGTTCTGTAGCTTCACATACACTTACATGATAAGAGCCAATCTGAACACTGCCACATTAAAATGGGGTCCCAAAACCCTGGTTATGTGCTTCTCAGCACAAAATTCATTCATCCAGTTTGGTCTCTTGTCATTAGCCTCACTAACTTCCATACCTCTCTTCGTCACACCCTCATCCACTTTATCCCTCCACCAACTTCTTGGCGTCCCTCGCCTCCTCCCTCCTTCAAATTCGCTCAGATATACCTTTTTCACCACTCCATTGTCATCCTTTCCCTCCACATGACTAAGCCATCTCAGTACAATACAGCCTCTTTGATTTTGGTGTCCACAGACTTCCTCACCCCGCATCTTTCATGTACCATATTATTCCATATTCTATCCACTCTCTGTACTCCACATACATTCCTCAGTAGTCCCATCTCCACTGCTCTTACTCCTGACTTTTCATTTTCATGCCACACCATAGTCTCACATCCGTATGTTAAAGTTGGGACTAACACTCCTTCATGTAAGCCTCGCACAGCTGCAACACTCAAGCCTCTGTTTCTTATCAAGGCTTTCAGAACACCAGCTATTTTCCTTCCTTGTTGCACTCTCTTTTCCAATTCTTTTGCAAATTTTCCTCTCTTTTCTATCACTGTACCCAGGTATTTGAACTCTCTCACCAATTCCAGTCTCTCTCCATTCACTGTAACATCACACTGGAAGTCACCTTCTCTCTCAATAACCATCACTTTACTCTTTTCTACATTTACAATCAAGGCACGATGCTCACACACATCTACAAAACTCTGCACTAGTCTACCAAGCTCTTGTCAGGTATCTGCAAGAATCGATGCATCACCAGCATACAACGTTTCGTTTCTGAAGGCTCCAACATGCTTGCATGTGTCGGCCTTGGTCACCTAATGGCGGCTCTCCATGCTGATCGATCTTTGGCAGCCTCACTGTTCAGTCTTTTAACGCTTAAGTCACACTTAATGACCTCATCTCATGTCTTTCTCGGTCTACCCCTCCCAACCTCTCCCCCAATATTAACACTTCTCACCCTCTGTACCCAATTATCATCCCCCATCCTCTCCACATGTCCAAATCACCTCAGCCTACCTCTCCCCATCACAACACCAACACACTCCAGTCCCATCCTACCTCTCAACTTTTCCATTGTAAACCCAGCCCCCCCAGGCCTTGCACACAGGGACTCACTGCACATCCACCTAATCATTGTCATTTCTGTACATTTAAACCTGCGAATATCCTCTTCCTTTACTGCCCAGGTCTCACTACCATACAGCATCACACTCCTAACACATGCTGCATACAAAGACCCCTTAGCACGTAAGGAGAGTCCTCTCAATGTCAGGAGAGGCAACAGCTCCCTGAACTTCTTCCAACCACTTCTCACTCTAGCAACCGAGCTAACTCCAGCCCCACCTCCGGCACATAACATGTCTCCCAAATAACAAAACTCCTCCACACACTCAAGAGACTCACCAGCAAGTTCAACACCCTCACGCCTAACAATCTCCACCTGCTCTCCCTGACACGCAGAACACACGAAATCAGCATTATCTCACAGTCTACCTCTAATACCACTACATCTCTTGCGCACCCATTTATCACAAACACTGCACAAGATGGAGTTACTTCCCATACCCTTTTGGCAAACTGCACATGGCCACTCTCCCTCTCCTCTGATTGTACTGCCACCAACCCTAGATATCATCACTTTTGTTTTATCTGCATTTACCCTTAAGCCCTTGTGCCCCATACCATCTCTCCACTTCTTAAATCTTTCCTTCGCCTCTTTTTCTTTCTCTGCAGTCAACACAAAATCATCAGCATACAACATCTCCCATGGGAGTCCATCTCTGAAGTCACATGAGAGGGCTTCAAGCACCATGATAAACAACAAGGGACTCAAAACTGACCCCTGATGCACACCAACATTCACGGAAAACTCATCACTCAAAACTCCATTCACTCTTACCTGGGTGCGAGCACCCACGTACATGGCCATAACCACCCTAACCAGCCACTCTTCCAACCCTAGCTTTCTCATTGCCCACTTCACCACCTCTCTAGGGACTCTGTCGAAGGCCTTTTCCAAACCAACAAAAACAAAATACAATTCCCTTTTCTTTCCAATATATATTTCCTGAAGCTGTCGAACAATGGATATGGCATCAGTGGTCCCCTTGCCTGGCATAAACCCAAACTGCATCTCATCGATATTCACTCTTTCTCTAATCATACCTTCTAGAACTCTCTCCATTACTTTCATTATCTGATCTAAGAGCTTTATACCTCTGTAATTTCCCCTTTCCAGGGCATCACCCTTCACTTTGTACACATTTACAATTACACTGTTCAGCCAATCATCTGGGACAACACACTCATATATAATCATGTTTATTAGGTCAGTGACTAACTTCACCCCAGTATCTCCTGAGGCCTCCAACATTTCGGCAGTCAACCCAGACACACCTGCTGCCTTCCACACCCGCATCCTGCCTATTGCCTCACTCACAGTAGCAGCGTCAATCAAAGGCCAAGGCCCAAACACTGGATCACCTGGCTCCAAACCTTCCCTATCCCAATCAAACTCCGCATTCAACAACCGGCTATAATGCTCTCTCCATGCATCTTTAATATCCCCACTGTTCACCACTACCCTTCCTTCATCATTCTTCACACACTGCTCACCTACAATGTCCCGATTATCCCTCTTCACCTGATTTGCCACCCTAAAAATCATATTTTTCCTTTCTCCATGATTTAGATTATCAAGTAAAAGTCTCTGTGACTCAGACTTTGCCCTGCATACCTCTCTTCTAGCCCTGTGCTTGGCAACCAAGTACTCCTCCCTGTTACCACCCTTCTTCCATTCCCGGAAAAGCTTTTTTTTTTCCTTAACTGCGGCTTCTACACCCTCATCCCACCACCAAGTTACTTTATGTCTTGGTGGGCCTCTTGTCCAACCGCATATTGCATTGGTAACTCTCAAGAGGTTGTTCTTAAGGGCACTATACTGTTCATTAATGCCTCTATCTATGGCTCCCTGTTCAGCCACCACTCTCCTCATCTCACTATAAAAGGCATCCCTTACTGCTTGGTTTCCCAGCTTCCATATATCCTCCTTCTCATCACTTGTTCCTTAAGCACCATGTAACAAATCAACAGTTTGTGCTGCTGCACACACTCCTCGCTTCCTATAACTTTAACATCCCTCACCAACCTCCTATCCACAAATTTGAAATATTCCGTCTATCACCACTCATTACCAACGACATCGCTTTCTGCATTACTCGTGTTTTTACTTCCCTCATCACCCCATCCAGATATATACTGAACAACCATGGGGACATCACACAACCTTGTCACAAGCCAACATTGACTGTGAACCATTCACTTAGATGCCCATTTACCCTTATACATGCCTCACTAACATCATAAAAACTCTTAACAGCATCTAGCAGCTTACCATCTACACCGTACATGTGCAAAACCTTCCACAATCCTTCTCTGTCTACTCTGTTGTATGCTTTTTCCAGATCTATAAATGCTATAAACACCTTATTGTCCTTCTCACATGTCTTCTCCACTATCTGTCTCACTGTAAATAATTGATCATGCATTTTCTGCCAGTCTTACAGCCACCCTGTTCATCACTCACTAGGATTTCTAATATACCTCTTACTTACTCTATAATAATTCTTCCATATACCTTCCCTACAACACTCAATAGACTAATGCCACGATAATTCTTGCACTCACTTTGCTCACCTTCATTTTTGTACAGGGATACAATCACTGCCTTTTTCCACTCTACTGGCACAGTTTCACTCATCCAAGCCTACTTACATATCTCCAGCAAGCACTTCATTCCACTCTCTCCACTACACTTAATCAACTCTGCATACACTTCATCAACCCCAGCTGCTCTTCCATTTTTAAGCCGCTTCACAGTGTTCTTCACCTGTGTGAGTGTCACGTTTCCTGGCACTGCAGTCCTTCTCTGTACACCTCTAAAATTAATCATGTTAACAGTCGCTTTGCTCTCTCCATTCCCATTCATCCCCATGGGTTATTAACCTACTACTTACATCCTTCACACTTTCATATTTCTTACCACTGTCACTTCTACATTTCTGCACCTCTTTCCAGAGTAACTTCCTATTTTCAGGGTAATCTGCATTCATTTTCTTCCTAGATCATCATTTACCTCCATCTTTTTCCTCTTCACTTACTTTCGTTAAGTGCTTCTTGCTCTCAATATATTCAGTTCTTTTTTCAAGTGAACCCCTGTCCTGTATCCACTCCAGCCAGTTCTTCCTCTTTTCCTCCACTCTTCTCAGCCTCTTCATCTCACCAAGCCGGACCTTTCTTCTATGTTGTTAATCCTGCCACGCCACACACCATTTTTGCATTCCTAACCAGGCAATCCCTATATGAATTCCACAGGCCGTTCAGATCCATTTCATTTCAGTTCACTGATTCTAACGCTACCCCTATTTTGGCCCTGTATTCATCTGCCATTTCTTTGATCCTCAGCTTCTCGACTTTCAGTCTCTCCCCCTGACTGCTCCTCTCTCTCTCTCTTGTGTTACTCTAAATTAAGTTCATCAATGCAGCAACAGCAGAAAAAGAGATACTGGACACAGAGACTGCTAGACTCTCTTTGTTGAACAAAGTTATCTGATTTACGCTGAACAATATACAGTACATAAGTGCACTGGTATCCAGTGCCTTGTGCTGGAAGTACATCTGACTGTGACCACGTAATATTGGTGGCACTGTAATAGTCTTCTTACTCTGCATACATCCAGCACCAAATGAACTCATGAGAGGGAAGTACAATCATCAAATGAAAAACTGCTCAGCCACACCTTTCTTATGACTGATACAGAGCAACAATACTGTCATATGATTTGGTGTGTTTGAAAATTTAACAACAAAATTTCAAACTGATGCTCTGCTATTTAACCATTAAGAGTCTAACATAAAATGATATATGATTACTGAAATAGAAAATTTAACAACAAAATTTCAAACTGATGCTCTGCTATTTAACCATTAAGAGTCTAACATAAAATGATATATGATTACTGAAACAGAACCTATTATTAGGGATACAGTACTTCATAATTCTTTATCTAGTGTAACAGAATTGAAAGCAGAGATGTAAAAGTACTTGCTTTGACAACTGTATATTTCATGTATAATAAGATGGTCTGTCTATAAAAATCACATATGACTGCACTTCATTATATGTTTTCCCATTCTTAGTAGATTGTCTACCCACTCTCCTTTCCCCCCCCCCTCTCTCTCTCTCATTATCATCTTCATTGTTCCTTTTCTTCATCATATCTCCAACATACTGATGACTATATTTAAACAATCCACAACCTAGCCCCAATGGAAGCTGGAAAAAGTCTCAGTCTCACAGTGGTGTAACATATGCTGATGAAAAGGATGATCAGCTTCCCTTTAGCCATAAGTGGTAACCAAAGCAAGAGTCTGTGATATTATTGTATTCATAATCTCAAACAATCATCCTCATTATATTCAATATCAGTTTATTTTGCCCCTTTATGCTACATATCAAAATATCATCAATATTCAACCAGCATCTGACCATCAAAACAATCTATTAAAACAAAACCAAAATATACTCACTATGAGGAAGATGGCTCCCAAAAGTGTTGCCTTCATCCGGACATCAAGGTCAAGGGGGAAGGTCATGCCAAAGTTATCTGCATCAGTGAATGCTTCCTTGGCCAGCCCAGACCACTGCTTGCTGATTTTCCCCACCTGCACATCACCATCAGGAGAAAGGACCTGTGGAGGAGTGTGAGTGAAGTGAAAGCAGGAAAAACAATTCTTTACTGCTGTCTTCATTAACATCACCATCATCATTTCCCTACATCCAGCCAATAAATGGAGTGAAACAAACCACAATACATTATCACCAACCTCATCATTCCAATTATCATTCATGCCCAGTGAAAAAGACTACCCAATTATTCACACATGATTCAAGCTCACAGAATTCTGGCTCTGCCCCCCCCCCCCCCCCAAAAAAAAAACACACACACACACACCTTTTTTTCTTTATAGATGCTGCCCTCTCCTCACCACCTCTTAAGAGCTGTTTTCTCCTCAGTTAACCCCTTAGTCTGGTGGCATCTTTTTTATTTTAATCTTGCAACCCACAGATGATTTTACTCAGCTCAAGAAAAATTTAAGGTAGGTGAGGTTAGGTGCAACACTCATTAACACCTTCTATAAGAGAGGCCTTTCCAAAACTGAATAAAGTTAACTGGAAGTTGCAAAAATCTAATATCTATCTACAGCCCGATGCCCTAATCCCACAAAGGGTGGCCGCAGACAAAATGCCTCCAAGTCGCTCTGTCACCCACCATTTGCCTACCCTCCCCCCTCCCTCATATACCTCTCAACTCCATCCCTCCACCTCATCCTCAGTCTTCCCCTCCCTCTCCCTCCCTCCACCCCCACCTACATACACATCAGTTAAATAATAAAAAATACATCAGTTAAATAAGTCACCGGATTCCAGCGGTTATGGGGACTCACCAGCACCTCTTTCTTACCAATATGTTTCTTGATATGGTGCATTAATATCTTTCATTCAATCATTATCCAATCGTATGTCGCCCCACAGAGGAGCCCAGGAGCCTGGGGCTAGGCAAGTTCATCCTGACATTTTAAGATGAGAGTGATCAGCCTCACTCATCCCTGAATGGCATTATGTGAGCAATAAACCCCAACCATCTCTTGGACATAAACCTTCACCGGCTCAATCCGATTGGAGAGCCGTAATTACCCACAAAACCACCAGGCACCAAAGTTTGGTTATATGGTTACCACCCAGCACAGTAAATGGTTTCCTGGTGTACAGGAAACCATTTGGCTTGTCACTCAGTGTAGTCACCCACAGGCAGAAGGACGAGGAAAGAATGAAGGCAAGAAAGACAGAAGAGTGAGTGTAAAGTCACCCGTAGGCAGAAGGACAAGGAAAGAATGAAGGAAAGAAAAACAGAAGAGGATTAAAGGAAAGAAGGATGGAGGAGAGGAAAGAGCAGACACCCGAGAGCAGCACTACATTGAGTGAGTGGATGCTGAGTGCATTAATATATACATATATATATACAGTAGGTGCGGAAAGTATTGACGCTTTTTTTGCCGACGTCATTCTTTTTCGCGTTAAGTGAAGTAGGGTCAATACTACCCTCCCCTGTGATGCGAAATGAGCTGACGCTTTTTCAACGGGAGCTGGCAACCCTGCTTGATAGGTCTGGCACCACAGGAGCAGGCTCAGTAATGTTTGGGCAGCCACAGGAGGAGGACTGTCTCTGTGTGTGATGCACCATGAGGGCATGTTTTGACTCAAATAACACAGTTATTTGGTTACCTACCACATTCTCATCATGCCTAAAGTAACCACAAGCAAGGACAAACATGTGGAAGTGATTACTTTATACAAAGCTGGCCACAAACTCCCATTTATTGCAAATCAGATGGTGTTAGACAGAGGACAGTGAAGAGACTGGTGAAGCAGTTCAAGGACAGTAGGGAGGCCATTCCTCCCACTCCACTTCCCAAGCCTGGGAGACCTCGTAAGACAACCTTCAGGACCCGTCAGCTGATCTCAAGGCAAGTTAGCAAGGATCCAAGGCTAACAGCACGGGATTTAAAAGAAAAGAACCCACAGTTGCTGGCAGATGTGTCTGTCAGAAGTGTGCAGCAACTGTTGCATGACGATCTGGGTTACAGGAGTTTTTGTGCTCGTAAAAAACCACTGCTAACTGCACTTCAGAAGAAAAAGAGAGTAAATTTTTGTAAGAAATATCTTGCCTGGAGTGAGGAGCAATGGAAAACTGTGCTTTGGAGTGATGAGTCAACATTTACTGTCACTGGTACCCCTTCATCACGAGAGTACCGCAAACCAGGCAGTGACCCCCTGGGTCCTAAGTACACTTCAAAGTTTGTTAAATACCCAGCCTCACTCATGGCTTGGGGCTGCTTTACATATTATTGTGTTGGTGAGTTGGTAATTCTACCTGCAAAGGAAAAAGTGAACCAGAACAATTATTTGGAGCTATTATGTGATGTTTTAAGTGACTCTGTTGATAAAACCAAGGCAAGAGTATTTATGCAAGATTCTGCCCCTGCACATGTTGCAAAGTCAGTGAAACAGTGGCTAACAGACTGTGAGGTTCCCTTTATTCGAGATTGGCCCGGAAACAGCCCAGATATCAATCCCATTGAGAATTTATGGGCGCACAAGTATCGGAACATCATCTTTGCCTAAACTTGAGGCTGCAGTCAAGCAGCTATGGAGCAGTTTTAGTCCGTCTGTTCTGCAAAACTACGCCATCAGTCTCCCCAGACGCCTTAAGAAGATAATAAAGGTGAAGGGGAATGCCAGTAAATACTAAATTCAATGGTGAGTGTTAATTTATTTGTTTCTCCTTGCTAACCACAAGAATGTTTTCTTTTTTTAAGATGGCATCAACACTTTCCACGCCGACTGTATATATATATATTTTGGAAGCCATTTGTGCACTATACTGAAATAAATAAAATGCAAAAGAACAGTAAATTGCAGCACACATAAATCAGTAAGAAGAGGTGCCCAAATTGTAAGGAGGATAGTCATTGTAATTTCTCATTACTGGCCATTTTGATTCAGCTATCTATATCCTTTTGCACTATCCTTGCCATCTCTTGCCTTACAGTATAAAGTCACAAACAAACTCCAAAACATCTGTGGTTATTAGCTTGATCAGTCTGCAGTTCACATTACAAAGTGTAGTCTGCAGTGATGCAGAAAACTCATATCTACTGTCAACATAATGTATGCTTCAAAAATTATTGTCAAAGATTGGGGGCCTGTTAAAATATTCATGATCTCAGCTTTAATTATATAGACCATAGACATGTATGTTCCAGCAAGCAGTATTTACAATATTCAAGTACCATACTCTTAACTGAGATATATCACTAGCACCACCTTCATCTAAACTATTCTATAACATAGCATCATAACAAAGGGTGTACCGTACTGTAGGGAGAAGGCTATAACTCCAGTCAGTCAGGGTGCTACTCCTGAGAAGGATGTAAGTCCTGGTGATGGGGAAAGCTGGAGCTCCCATATCAATAAACTTCAGGACTAGCTCCTGACTATTCCCCTTTGCTGACCCTTTTCAGTGTCACCAACATGGAAAGTAGGCAAGCATACTCCTCCAAATACATTTCTATAACTGTCTACAGTACAGCAGACCCTCAGTTATGTATACATGGGCCCAATTTGCACTAAACACATATTGTGTGGACAGATAAACCCTGACCCGGGCCAGTATACACAGGGGAGAGATTGCACGGGAAAATCTCAGAAGCTGGCCCCCATCTGCAGCCATGTCCTAAGTTCCACTGTCAGACCACTTACACACACATGCTCATCCCACCTAGAATAAACAAAAGCTGTACCTTCTTCTTGTATGATTTTGCAAAAACAAATAGTCATAATTCAACAAAAACTAAATCATGGGATATGAAATCGTCTGTCTACACTCATTCACCAGGCCACCCACACACAAGTCTGCACACATGCATACATATCGCTCACAGCCTGTCTCTCATCCCTCGCATCTCATTGCCACCACTCACTATGTACTTTTTCTTCTTTCAAAAGTTCTTCATTAAAGCAAAAGGTCATAAATCAACAAAACAAAAATTATGGGTCGTGAAAGCCTGCCACACATGCACATATATATGCAAGCACACATGCACACTGTTCACTGCCTGCCTCTTGCCTCATTGTCACCACTCACTATGTACCTTTTCTTCTTTCCACTAATTTTTTACTCACTTTATGCTATCAAAACAGTTTTTCACAAACTTCTTGGTAGAGAAGCTGTCATCTGAAGAAACCAGATACCACCTTCCCTGACACCCAAACTTCACTCAGTCCCCTGTCATAGTATATGATCACCACTTATTTACCACTTTGTACACTCTAATTAACCCTTTTTTATGCCCAGTGATGTTCCTAGAGGCTGAATAAGTAATTCTCATACAATAAATATTGGATATGATACGGAGGGGGTAAAAATTTTACAAAAGGGTCAAAGGGTAGACTCTAGGAAAATTCAGGAATTTCACCATACCAACTATACTCCATTTCACCGAGTCTGGCACCATCAGTGATGTCCTCAACATCTGTAGCATTGATAAATGTCCTCAGTACTGGATATACCTTTTTGTAATGCCTTTATACTATGTTCTCAAGGTAATGAATAGAGGCTCACCAAGTGCAGAAGATTTACGTTAACACTACAGGCATCGATGACATCACTGATGGTGCCACACTTGATGAAACGGAGTATAGTCATGAGTTTCAGTGGCATGATTTGCATGTTTCAATTTGCGCAATAAAATTCCCGGATGCATTAGCCTTACAAACTGAGGGTCTACAGTACTGTACATTACACTATTTGAACTTTACACACCACATATCATACCCTACTACAACACAAGGATTGACAACGGCAAGGGCATGCGGCTGGAAAACTTTGCTCCCACTATCAAGTGGTGGACTTAAGGGGAGGTGTGGGGGTGGGCTCTGTCTGCATCCCCCCTGTCTGGACTCAGGGCTGTATGGGATGGGACTGTGGTCTGTTTCCACCTTTTACTTATTCCAACTGTGAAACAGATGGCTGCTGGAGATCAAGCAGCGTGGAAAACCATCATTACATGACCAAGGCCAATGCATGCAAGTATGTTGGAGCCTTTAAACAAAACAAAACAAAATGAAAATACTGTACAGTATACACCTGTCAAATGGTTATTCTGTTGAGTGGCAACATTAGAAATGGGCCCAAAACACTTCTTTCGTACTTCTTCATACATACTTCATACAACCATTTTGAAATCCATCAATTTTTTCCTCTCATCAGCTTTGATACTTTGCTTTCTCACACTCACTCACATTTTTCTTGGCCTATTTAGCCTTCTCCCAACATCAAACACACTCATAAAGCCTAAACGTGTTTCACCACTGTATTTATATCCATTCTCTCCATATGATCAAAACATCTATGCACACACTCCTGTATGCTGTATTCTTTCACAAATCACCTATCTACCCTTTCGATCCAATAACATACTGTATTTATTTTATTTTTGCTGTCATCAGACTATTTTCCTCAACCTATGAAAGCCACCAGTAATGATGGTGGCGAGTGAAAGCCATAGCCTATCCCTTCATCCATCCATCATCCAATCTTATATTGCCCCATGAGGAGCACAGAAGCCCGGGGCTAGGCAAGTTCATCCTGACATTTAAGATGAAAGTGACCAGCCTCAATCATCCCAGAGTGGCATTACGTGAGCTATAAACCCCAACCACCCCTTGGATATAAACCTACACAGGCCTTAATTACCCACTAAACCACCAGGCACCATAATTTGGTTATATAGTTACAACCCAGCACCGTAAATGGTTTCCTGGTGTACAGGAAACCATTTAGCTTGTCACTCAATGTAGAGTCACCCATAGGCAGAAGGAAGAGGAAAGATGAGGAAAGAAAGACAGAAGAGGCAGTGTAAAGCCACCCGTAGGCAGAAGGAAGAGGAAAGAATGAAGGAAAGGAAGACAGAAGAGGAAGGAACAGAGGAAAGGGCAGACACCCAAAGCAGCACTACACAGAGTGAGTGGATGGTTAGCACCCCCACCTACCAGCCCGCAAAAAAAAAAAAAGATTTAAAAAAGTTTGGAATGAGCAAGAAAAAACAAAATATCTGTACATGTCATCATAATGAAGCACCTGACATCTTCAATCTAATGATGTTTTCTGTAACTTACTTTGTCTTCCACCAGAGAATTTAAAGGGGGAAAAAAAAAAGTGTTTGGACAGAGCAAAAAACAAAATACCCTGTATATATCATCATATGAAGCACTTAACATCTTCAATCTGATGATGTTTTCTGTAACTTACTTTTGCTTCCATCAGAAAATTTTATTGTTTATAAGACACTATTCAAAATGGAAGAGTCAGACATACAGTACCCTTTATTAGCCCCTTTGCATGCAGGGGGTTTGTCCTAAGTTAATACATGTCTGGTGGTAGCAAAACAAATATCATCATAGTGAAGTAGTTAAATCACTCCTACCTGAAATTCCACATCCCCACAAATGCTGTATGTGCAGATGGGCCCTTCAATCCTCAGCACTACATCATCAGAAGCATTACGGATGGTGAATTTTGGTCTCAAGATGCTCCATTCTTGCTTTACTGTTCCAATCACAGTGCCAGGAGGGGAAGTCACTTCAATACTCTGCAGAACGAAGGAACCATTTAGCTTTTCCCTTTTCACATGGATCTTTCTGGATATGGGTTCAAGCACATATTATCTTAACCCTTATAACTGGAAATGGATATTTACTGAAAATGGATATTTACTGGATATGGACTAATGCATATCGCATGAACCTCTAAGCCTCGTATCGTATCGTATCATTTGTAAAGGCTCCAACACGCTTGCATGTGTTGGCCTTGGTCACCTCATGGCGGTGCTCCTCACTGATCAATCTCTGGCAGCCTTCCTATTCGGTCCCTTATCCCTGAGGTCACACTCTGTAACCTCATCCCAGGTCTTTATTTTATTTATTTATTTTATTAACAAATATTATGCCTGAATGTAGATATTTACTGGATAAAGACTGATACATATAACCTACGTATTCAACTCTTTACATTTGGAATTTTTACAGGGTACCAGTATGGATTTTTACTGGTAATGGGGTTAAGCATACATGTGGCTCAGTGGGTTAGAGCGCTCCGCTCTGGCCGCAGGGTCGGAGGATCGAATCCACCCAAGGGTCATTGGTAGACATCAGGAAGGGCATCCGGTCATAAAATGCTACACGCTCCAATCCAAAAAGGCCGACGCATGCAAGCATGTTGCAGCCTTCAAAAACGAAACGAAACATTTATAATCCTAACCACATTTCCCACCATCAAATGGGATGTTAGAATGAAATGTAGTGGCCAGCTTGCACTTAACTCTACCGTACACATTCAAACTGTGAATTGTACACATTGAAATCATGTTTAAAGGGTCCTTAAGGGCACATGATCTGGGGGGCCAAGGAACATCAATTTCTGTCAATAATTTGAAACTAGACAAATGTACAGCTCATATTACTGATATATAATAGAAAGCTGAGGAGAGAACAGAACCCTAAGTAAAACTACAGCCGACATTTTACAAAACCACAAGTCATTTACACCAATAGCTAGCCTATAGTAAAATCAAAAAGAAAACTTGAGATATATGGAACAAAAAGGGAAAGGCATTAATATGAAGGCAGTCTGGAAATGATATAATTCTGTGACTCTGAAGAAGACCTTGGAAATATCTAGAAAGATATCATCATTCATCATCCAATCCAGCACTGCCCCATGAAGAGCAGTTTTCAATTAAATAACGAGAGATGGTATCTAGGGCTTGTGGCGGTACTGTCAAAGAAGAGGGAGGGTGGCCAAGTGTGGTCTGCCACAAGGGCGTGGGAAGCATTTTCATCCTGTGCAGTGTTTGTGATAATTGACTGCATATAAGATGTAGTGGTATTAGAGGCAGACTGCAAAACAATGCTGATTTCATGTGTGTGGTGTGTCGGGGAGAGCACATGGAAACTTTCAGACATGAATGGATTGATCTTGCTAGTGAGTCTCTCAAGTATGTGGAAGAGTTTTGTTACTTGGGAGACATGTTATGTGCTGGAGGTGGGGCTGGAGCTAGCTCAGTGGCTAGAGTGAGGAGTAGTTAGAGGAAGTTCAGGGAGACGTTGTCTTTCCTGACATTGAGAGGGTTCTCCTTCCGTGCTACGGAATTTTTGTATATGCCATGTATTAGGACTGTAATGCTGTATGGCAGTGAGACCTGGGCAGTAAAGAAAGAGGATATTCATAGGCTCAACTGTACAGAAATGACAATGATTACGTGTATGTTCAGTGTATCCTTGATGGCAAGGCCTGGGGGGGTGGCGGCTAGGTTTATGATGGATGGGTTAAGAGGAAGGATGGGACTGGAGTGTATTGGTGTTGTGATGAGGAGGGGTAGATTGAGATGTATGGGGCATGTGGAGGGGATGGGGATGACAATCAGGTGAAGAAAGTGAGAAGTGTGAACGTTATGGGTAGGGCTGTAAGAGGCAGACCGAAAATGACCTGGTATGAGGTCGCAGAGTGTGACCTCGGGGATATGAAAGTGAATGAGGAGGCTGCCAAAGATCGAGCAGCATGGTCAGTAACCATTAGGTGACCAAGGACAATGCATGCAAGCATGTTGGAGCCTTTACAAACGAAATCAGATGACCATAAGCTCTGCAGAAGGCCTTCAGAATGTCTAGAATATCAAGGATTTCAACAAATTCAAGAAAGAATGATGACCACAGATCTAAAAAGAATGTAAGACAGCCAGTGGAATGGCTCTGCCAGAACCAATAATGATGGTAAGAAAGAGGGTTATGAGAAAAAAAGATAGTGGTGCCATCCCGTTGTGGATAAATTTAACAGTTTGTATATACTAGAGATTAAGCTAACAGGGTGGCATGGGCTGGATACGGTCAACTTTCTTCCAGATAGGCTCAGTGAGAGGAAACATCCAGTAAGAAGGAAAGGTACAACTGCCGGACAAGGAACAGTTTGCTTAGGTGGAGTAACAGCATCAAGTACAATTCTTGTAAACAACAGGATAGACACCATGACAATATGCCTATTAGTATCAAGATTAAGTACTCTATACAATACAGAACATCTAATCCTGGGATGAATCAAAGGTTTAGCTACATTTTTTTACATTACTGCATCACATTTACAATGCCATTTCAATTAGTAATTGACAACTTGTTTATTCAAGCTACTGCCACCAACATACATGTGAAACACATCAAAACCGCAAGGTGTACCAAGTGTAAGACCTCCATTACACACTGGTGCTTTCCCAAGTTCAAATGTGGCATACTGTACATCTTCAGAAGAAATTTTATTATATTAAAAAAAAAAAAAAAAAGTGGTCAGAGGGAGCAAAGATGGAGGAACAAATTAGAAATATCCAGCATGAAGGCTAGATGAAAAAGCATATGTCAAAAAAAATATATACACATATATCACAGTAAGGCACAGCAGGGTGTTGATTAGCAATGCCTTCACAGTGGGGTACCAGTATAACTAGAGTGGCTTTGTTGCCTGGATTTATAGATGACCATTAGCTCTCTTCCTATCGCCAAAAGAAGGATGGTGAACTGCAAGAGAAGGGTGACTTCAGTCTTCTGTCCACCAGGTACATCGTTTCGTTTCGTTTCGTTTTTGAAGGCTCCAACATGCTTGCATGTGTCGGCCTTGGTCACCTAATGGCGGCTCTCCATGCTGCTCGATCTCTGGCAGCCTCCCTATTCAGTCCCTTAACCCTTAAGTCACATTTAATGACCTCATCCCATGTCTTTCTCGGTCTACCCCTCCCAACCCCTCCCCCAATATTAACACCTCTCACCCTCTGTACCCAATTATCCTCCCCCATCCTCTCCACATGTCCAAACCACCTCAGCCTACCTCTCCTCATCACAACACCAATACACTCCAGTCCCATCCTACCTCTCAACTCTTCTATCGTAAACCCAGCCCCCCCAGGCCTTGCACGCAGGGACGCACTGCACATCCACCTAATCATTGTCATTTCTGTACGTTTNACCTTCTGTACTCCACATACAATCCCCAGCAGTCCCATTTCCACTGCTCTTACTCTTGACTTTTCATTTTCATGCCACACCATAGTCTCACATCCGTATGTTAAAGTTGGGACTAACACTCCTTCATGTAAGCCTCGCACAGCTGCAACACTCAAGCCTCTGTTTCTTATCAAGGCTTTCAGAACACCAGCTATTTTCCTTCCTTGTTGCACTCTCTTTTCCAATTCTTTTGCAAATTTTCCTCTCTTTTCTATCACTGTACCCAGGTATTTGAACTCTCTCACCAATTCCAGTCTCTCTCCATTCACTGTAACATCACACTGGAAGTCACCTTCTCTCTCAATAACCATCACTTTACTCTTTTCTACATTTACAATCAAGGCACGATGCTCACACACATCTACAAAACTCTGCACTAGTCTACCAAGCTCTTGTCAGGTATCTGCAAGAATCGATGCATCACCAGCATACAACGTTTCGTTTCTGAAGGCTCCAACATGCTTGCATGT
>JAGKTI010015969.1:0-19909 GCA_018397915.1 Birgus latro
TATTTTTTCCCCTTTGCCGTGACTTCAAGGGCAAGAAGTAGTGCAAATTGTGAAATAGTTCCCGCTGATAGCACGTTTTGGAGGAAAGTCCAATCTCTTTTTTCCTAATGATGGCTGAATAAGCGTATTTCTCGGCGGAAACACTGAATATGCAACTTTCTCAAGTGTTCTCACTGTTGATTATAAAACACATTATATTATACTGAAAACTAAGAAGACACTTCTGAGGGTGAAAATGTCACGTTTTTGAAGGATAAGACGTCGATTGACACGTAAAGAGAGCTGGCACCTATGGTTTTTAAAAACAAAAAGCATGAAACATTGTGAGGATCACCGAAACAATTTAAATACGTCGATTTTTTTCCCCTCAACCACAAGCATTTTAAAATTACGTCGAGCCTCGTGGCGGGGAAAAAAAATTGCACAATATCAAGGTTTCTGTTACACAAAAAACCGCATTTCTTTAGGTAAAATCGCTCAATACTATGATTCCACTTGAGACGGAATTCTGGATTATTAACTTCTTTTTTTTTTTTCCCCCATTAGCCGTGACTTCAAGGACAAGAAGTAGTGCAAATTGTGAAATAGTTCCGGCTGTTAGCATCCGTTTTGGAGGTAGGTCAATTCTCTTTTAATCTAAAGATGACTGAATAAGCGTATTTCTCGGCGAAAACGCTGAATATGCAACTTACACCAGTGTTCTCAAAGTTGATTGTAAAACACATTATACTATGATCAGAACTAAGAAAACACTTGTGAGAGTGAAAATGTAACATTTATGAATAACAAGAAGTTGACTGACACAAATAGTGCTAGCAAATTAGTTTTTTTTTTTTTTTAGAACAAAAAGCTTGAAACAGTGTGAGGATCACCGAGACAATTTAAAACTTCAATTTTTTTTTCTCAAGCACAAGCAGTTTAAAATTACGATGAGCCACGTGGCGATCAAAAAATAAAAAATATAAACTTTTGCACAATATCAAGGTTTTTGTTACAACAAAAACCACATTTCCTTAGGTAAAATCTTTCAGTACAGTGATTCCTCTTGAGACGAAATTCTTGATTATTAACTTCCGATTTTTCGATTTTTTTTTTTTAGCCGTGATTCCAAGTACAAGAAGTAGTGCAAATTGTGAAATAGATCCGGCTGATAGCACCCGTTTTTAATGAAGGACCATTCTCTTTCAATCTAATGATGGGTGAAAACGAGTGTTTCTCGGAGAAAACGCTAAATATGCACCTTCTTCAAGTATTCTCAAAATTGGTTGTAAAAAACATAATATTATATTCAGAACAAAGAAGACACTTGTAAGGGTGAAAATGTCACATTTTTGAATGATAACAAGAAGTCGACTGACACTTAAATACATCTGGTACCTAAGATTTTTAAGAACAAAAAGCATGAAAGATTATGAGGATAACCGAGACAATTGAAAAACTTCGATTCTTTTTATCTCAAGCAGAAGCAGTTTAGTACGTCGAGTCTCTTGGCGTAAAAAAAAATGCACAATATCAAGGTTTCTGTTACACCAAAAACCAAATTTCCTTAGGTAAAATCTTTCAATACTGTGATTCCTCTTGAGACAAAATTCTGGATTATTATCTTCTGATAAGTCGATTTTTTCCCCCTTCGCCGTGACTTCATGGACGAGAAGTAGCGCAAATTGTGGAAAAGGTTCGGCTGATAGCATCCGTTTTGTAGGTAGGTCCAGTCTTTTTTAATCTAATGATGGCGGAATAACCTTATTTCTCGGCGAAAACGCTGAACATGCAACTTTCTCAAGTGCTCTCAAAGTTGATTGTAAAACACATTATATTATATTCAGAACTTAGAAGACAGTTGTGAGGGTAAAAATGTCACATTTATGAAGGATAACAAGTAGTCGACTGACACGTAAAGAGAGCTGGGACTGTAGGTTTTTATTAACAAAAGGCATGAAATATTGTGAGGAACACCGAGACAATTTTAAATCTTCTTTTTTTTTTTTTAATCACAAGCAGTTTAAAATTACGTCGAACCTCATGGCGGTGAAAAAAAAAAATGCATGATATCAAGGATTCTGTTACACCAAAAGCCACATTTCCTTATGTAAAACCTATCAATACTGTGATCCTCTTGAGATGGAATTCTGGATTATTAACTTCTGATTTTTCGATTTTTTTCCCATTAGCCGTCACTTCAAGGCCAAGAAGTAGTGCGAATGTGAAATAGTTCCTGCTGATAGCATCCGTTTTGGAGGTAGGTCCATTCTCTTTTAATCTAATTATGACTGAATAAACGTATTTCTCGGCGAAAACGCTGAATATGCAACTCCACAAGTGTTCTCAAAATTGATTATAAAACACATTATACTATATTCAGAATTAAGAAGACACTTGTGAGGATGAAATTGTAACATTTATGAAGAATAACAAGAAGTTGGCTGACAGGTAAAAAGGGCTGGCACCTTAGGTTTTTAAGAACAAAAAGCTTGAAAGATTGTCAGGATCACTGAGACAATTTAAAAACGATTTTTTTTTCTCAAGGACAAGCAGTTTAAAATTACGGTGAGCCTCGCGGCGGCAAAAAAAAAAAAAAAAAAATCCACAATATCAAGGTTTGTGTTACACCAAAAACCACCTTTCCTTAGGTAAAATCTATCACGGTACTCCTATTGAGACGGAATTCTGGATTATTAACTTCTGATATCTTGATTTTTTGTTCCCTTCGCCGTGACTACAAGGACAAGAAGTAGTGCAAATTGTAAAATAATTCCGGCTGATAGCATCTGTTTTGAAGGTAGGTCCAGTCTCTTTTAATCTAATGATTGAATAAGCGTATTTCTCGGCGAAAACACTGAATATGCAACTTCCTCAAGTGTTCTCAAGATTGATTGTAAAACACATTATATTACATTCGGAATTAAGAAGACACTTGAACGGTTGAAAATGTCACATTTATGAAGGATAATAAGTTGACTGACGTAAAGAGAGATAGTACCTTAGGTTTTTAAGAACATGATGCTTGAAACATTGTGAGGATCGCCGAGACAATTTAGATCTTCGATTTTTTTTTTTTTTTTTGCCAAGAACAAGCAGTTTAAAATTATGTCGAGTCTCATGGCGGTAAAAAAAAAAAAAAAAGCGAACGTTTGCACATTATCAAGGTTTCTGTTACACCAAAAACCCACATTTCATTAGATAAAATCTTTCAATACTGAAATTTCTCTTGAGTCGGAATTCTGCATTATTAACTTCTGATTTCTCGATTTTTTTTTTTCTCCAATAGCCGTGACTTCAAGGACAAGAAGTAGTGCAAATTGTGAAATAGTTCCGGATCATAACATCCGTTTTCGAGGAAAGTCCATTCTCTTTTAATCTGATGGTGGCTGAATTAGCGTATTTCTCGGCGGAAACGCGGAATATGCAACTTTCTCAAGTGTTTTCATTGTTGATTATAAAACATACTATATTATATTGAAAACTAAGAAGACAATACTGAGGGTGAAAATGTCACATTTTTGAAGGATAAGACGTCCATTGACACGTAAAGAGAGATGGCTCCTTACGTTTTTAAGAACAAAAAGCATAAAACATTGTGAGGATCACCGAGACAATTTAAAAACGTCGATTTTTTTCCCTCAAGCACAAGCATTTTACAATTACGTCGAGCCTCGTGGCGGTAAAAAAAAAAAAAAAATGCACAATATCAAGGTTTCTGTTACACCAAAAACCACATTTCTTTAGGTAAAATCGTTCAATACTATGATTCCACTTGAGACGGAATTCAGGATTATTAACTTCTTTTTTTATTTTTTTTCCCATTAGCCGTGACTTCAAGGACAAGAAGTAGTGCAAATTGTGAAATAGTTCCGGCTGTTAGCATCCGTTTTGGAGGTAGGTCAATTCTCTTTTAATCTAAAGATGACTGAATAAGCGTATTTATCGACGAAAACGCTGAATATGCAACATCCACAAGTGTTCTCAAAGTTGATTGTAAAACACATTATACTATATTCAGAACTAAGAAAACACTTGTTAGGGTGAAAATGTAACATTTATGAATGATAACAAGAAGTTGACTGACACAAAAAGTGCTAGCAAATTAGGTTTTTTTTTTAGAAAAAAAAGCTTGAAACAGAGTGAGGATCACCGAGACAATTTAAAACTACGATTTTTTTTCCCCCTCAAGCACAAGCAGTTTAAAATTATGATGAGCCACTTGGCGAAAAAAAAAAATAAAAAAAACTTTTGCACAATATCAAGGTTTCTGTTACACCAAAAACCACATTTCCTTATGTTAATCCTTTCAGTACACGAAATTCTGGATTAATAACTTCTGATCTGTCGATTGTTTTTTTTTTCCTTAGGCGTGATTCCAAGTACAAGAAGCAGTGCAAATTGTGAAATAGATCCGGCTAATAGCATCCGTTTTTAATGTAGGTCCATTCACTTTCAATCTAATGATGGCTGAAAAAGAGTATTTCTCGGAGAAAACGCTAAATATGCAACATCCTCATGTATTCTCAAAGTTGGTTGTAAAACACATAATATTATATTCAGAACAAAGAAGACACTTGCAAGGGTGAAAATGTCACATTTTTTAAGGATAACAAGAAGTCGACTGACACTTAAAGAGAGCTGGTACCTAATGTTTTTAAGAACAAAAAGCATGAAAGATTATGAGGATAACCGAGACAATTTAAAAACTTCGATTTTTTTTTTCTCAAGCACAAGCAGTTTATTACGTAGAGACTCGTGGCGTAAAAAAAAAATTGCACAATATCAAGGTTTCTGTTACACCAAAAACCAAATTTCCTTAGGTAAAATCTTTCAATACTGTGATTCCTCTTGAGACGGAATTCTGGATTATTATCTTCTGATAAGTCGATTTTTTTCCCCTTAGCCGTGACTTCATGTACGAGAAGTAGCGCAAATTGTGAAATAGTTTCGGCTCATAGCATCCGTTTTGGAGGTAGGTCCAGTCTTTCTTAATCTAATGATGGCTGAATAAGCGTATTTCTCGGCGAAAATGCTGAACATGCAACTTTCTCAAGTGATCTCAAAGTTGATTGTAAAACACATTATATTATATTCAGAACTTAGAAGACAGTTGTGAGGGTGAAAATGTCACAATTATGAAGGATAACAAGTAGTCGACTGACACGTAAAGAGAGCTGTGACTTTAGGCTTTTATTAACAAAAAGAATGAAACATTGTGAGGAACACCGAGACAATTTAAAATCTTCGATTTTTTTTTTTTTAATCACAAGCAGTTTAAAATTCCGTCAAACCTAGTGGCGGTGAAAAAAAAAATTGCATGATATCAAGGATTCTGTTACACCAAAAGCCACATTTCCTTAGGTAAAATCTATCAATACTGTGATCCTCTTGAGATGGAATTCTTGATTATTAACTTCTGATTTTTCGATTTTTTTTCCCATTAGCCGTGACTTCAAGGACAAGAACTATTGCAAATTGTGAAATAGTTCCTGCTGATAGCATCCGTTTTGGAGGTAGGTCCATTCTCTTTTAATCTAATTATGACTGAATAAACTTATTTCTCGGTGAAAACGCTGAATATGCAACTCCACAAGTGTTCTCAAAAATGATTATAAAACACATTATACTATATTCAGAACTAAGAAGACACTTGTGAGGATGAAATTGTAACATTTATGAAGGATAACAAGAAGTTGACTGACATGTAAAAAGACCTGGCACCATAGGTTTTTAAGAACAAAAAGCTTGAAACATTGTCAGGATCACCGAGACAATTTAAAAACTTTTTTTTTCTCAACGACAAGCAGTTTAAAATTACGGTGAGCCTCGTGGCGGAAAAAAAAAAAAATACACAATATCAAGGTTTCTGTTACACCAAAAGCCACATTTCCTTAGGTAAAATATATCAGTACTGTGATTCCTATTGAGACGGAATTTTGGATTATTAACTTCTGATTTAATGATTTTTTGTTCCCTTCGCCGTGACTTCAAGGACAAGAAGTAGTGCAAATTGTGAAATACTTCCGGCTGATATCATCCGTTTTGAAGGTAGGTCCAGTCTCTTTTAATCTAATGATTGAATAAGCGTATTTCTCGGCGAAAACACTGCATATGCAACTTCCTCAAGTGTTCTCAAGGTTGATTGTAAAACACATTATATTATATTCAGAATTAAAAACACTCCTGTAATGGTGAAAATGTCACATTTATGAAGGATAATAAGTTGACTGACACGTAAAGAGAGAATGTACCTTAGGTTTTTAAGAACATAAAGCTTGAAACATTGTGAGGATCACCGAGACATTTTAAAGCCTTCGATTTTTTTTGGGGGGTCAAGCAAAAGCAGTTTAAAATTATGTCGTTTCATGGCGGTAAAAAAAAAAAAAAAAACGAACTTTTGCACAATATCAAGGTTTCTGTTACACCAAAAACCACATTTCATTAGGTAAAACCTTTCTATACTGAAATTTCTCTTGAGACGGAACTCTGCATTATTAACTTCTGATTTCTCGATTTTTTTTCTCCAATAGCCGTGACTTCAAGGACAAGAAATAGTGCAAACTGTGAAATAGTTCCGGCTGATAGCATCCGCTTTGGGGGGTAGGTCCATTCTCTTTTAATCTAATTATGGCTGAATAAGCGTATTTCTCGGCGATAACGTTGAATTTGCAACTTCCACAATTGTTCTCAAAGTTGATTGTAAAACAAAATATATTATATTCAGAAGTAAGAAGACACTTGTGAGGGTGAAAATGTCACATTTATGATGGATAAAAAGAAGTCGACTGACACGTAGAGAGAGCTGGCTCATTAGATTTTTAAGAACAAAAAGCTTGAAACAGTGTGAGGATCACCGAGACAATTTAGAAACTTCGATTTTTTTTCTCTCTCAAGCACAAGCTTTTTAAATTTACGTCGAGCCTCGTGGCGAGGATAAAAAAAACTTTTTGAAAATATCAAGGTTTCTGTTGCACTAAAAACCACATTTCATTAGGTAAAATCTTTCAACACTGTCATTCCTTTTGAGACGGAATTCTGGATTATTAACTACTGAATTCTCGATATTTTTTCCTTTCCCGTGACTTCAAGGACAAGATGTAGTGCAAATTGTGAAATAGTTCCGGCTGATAACATCCGTTTTGGAGGAAAGTCCATTCTCTTCTAATCTAATGGTGGCTGAATAAGCGTATTTCTCGGCGGAAACGCTGAATATGCAACTTTCTCAAGTGTTTTCATTGTTGACTATAAAACACATTATATTATATTGAAAACTAAGAAGACACTAGTGAGGATGAAAATGTCACATTTTTGAAGGATAAGACGTCCATTGACACGTAAAGAGAGCTGGCAACTTAGGTTTTTAAGAACAAAAAGCATAAAACATTGTGAGGATCACCGAGACAATTTAAAAACGTCGATTTTTTTTCCCTCAAGCACAAGCATTTTAGAATTTCGTCAAGCCTCGTAGCGGTAAAAAAAAAAAAAAATGTAAAATATCAAGGTTTCTGTTACACCAAAAACCACAATTCTTTAGGTAAAATCGTTCAATTCTATGATTCCACTTGAGACGGAATTCGGGATTATTAACTTCTTTGTCGATTTTTTTTCCCCCATTAGCCGTGACTTCAAGGACAGGAAGTAGTGTAAATTGTGAAATATTTCCCGCTGTTGGCATCCGTTTTGGAGGATGGTCAATTCTCTTTTAATCTATTGATGACTGAATAAGCGTATTTCTAGGCGAAAACGCTGAATAAGGAACTTGCACGTGTTCTCAAAGTTGATTGTAAAACACATTATACTATATTCAGAACTAAGAAAACACTTGTTAGGGTGAAAATGTAACATTTATGAATGATAAGAAGTTGACTGACTCAATGAGTGCTAGCAAATTAGGTTTTTTTTTAGAACAAAAAACTTGAAACAGTGTGCTGATCACCGAGACATTTTAAAACTTCGATTTTTTTTTGTCAAGCACAAGCAGTTTAAAATTACGATGAGCCACGTGGCGATAAAAAAAAATTTAAAAAAAACTTTTGCACAATATCAAGGTTTCTGTTACACCAAAAACCACATTTCCTTTTGTAAAATCTTTCAGTACTGTGATTACTCTTGAGACGAAATTCTGGATTAATAACTTCTGATCTGTCGATTGTTTTTATCCTTAGCCGTGATTCCAAGTACAAGAAGTAGTGCAAATTGTGAAATCGATCCGGCTGATAGCATCCGTTTTTAATGTAGGACCATTCACTTTCAATCTAAAGATGGCTGAAAAAGAGTATTTCTCGGAGAAAACGTTAAATATGCAACTTCCTCATGTATTCTCAAGACCGGTTATAAAACACATAATATTATATTCAGACAAAGAAGACACTTGCAAGGGTGAAAATGTCACATTTTTGAAGGACAACAAGAAGTCGACTGACACTTAAAGAGAGCTGGTACCTAAGGTTTTTAAGAACAAAAAGCATGAAAGATTATGAGGATAACCGAGACAATTTAAAAACTTCGATTTTTTTTTTTTCTCAAACACAAGCAGTTTATTACGTCGAGTCTCGTGGCGTAAAAAAAAATTGCACAATATCAAGGTTTCTGTTACACCAAAAACCAAAGTTCCTTAGGTAAAATCTTTCAATACTGTGATTCCTCTTGAGACGGAATTCTGGATATTATCTTCTGATAAATCGATTTTTTCCCCTTAGCCGTGACTTCATCGACGACAAGTAGCGCAAATTGTGAAGTAGTTTCGGCTGATAGCATCCGTTTTGGAGGTAGGTCCAGTCTTTTTTAATCCAATGATGGATGAATAAGCGTAATTCTCGGCGAAAACGCTGAACATGCAACTTTCTCAAGTGTTCTCAAAGTTGATTGTAAAACATTATATTATATTCAGAACTAAGAAGACAATTGTGAGGGTGAAAAAGTCACATTTATGAACGATAACAAGTAGTCGACTGACACGTAAAGATAGCTGGGCCTTTAGGTTTTTATTAAAACAAAAACAAAACATGAAACATTGTGAGGAACACCGAGACAATTTAAAATCTTCGTTTTTTTTCTCAAGCACAAGCAGTTTAAAATTACGTCGAACCGCGTGACTGAAAAAAAAAATTGCATAATATCAAGGATTCTGTTACATCAAAAACCACATTTCCTTAGGTAAAATCTATCAATATTGTGATCATCTTGAGATGGAATTCTTGATTATTAACTTCTGATTTGTCGATTTTTCTTTTCCATTAGCCGTAACTTCAAGGACAAGAAGAATTGCAAATTGTTAAATAGTTCCTGCTGATAGCATCCGTTTTGGAGGTAGGTCCATTCTCTTTTAATCTAATTATGACCGAATAAACGTATTTCTCGGCGAAAATGCTGAATATGCAACTTCCACAAGTGTTCTCAAAATTGATTATAAAACACATTTTACTATATTCAGAACTAAGAAGACACTTGTGAGGGTGAAATTGTAACATTAATGAAGGATTACAAGAAGTTGACTGACAGGTAAAAAGAGCTGGCACCTTAGGTTCTTAAGAACAAAAAGCTTGAAAGATTGTCAGGATCACAGAGACAATTTAAAAGCTTCGATTTATTTTCTCAAGGACAAGCAGTTTAAAATTACGGTGAGCCTCGTGGTGGTAAAAAAAAAAAAAAAAAAATATCAAGGTTTCTGTTACACTAAAAACCACATTTCATTAGGTAAAATGTTTCAATACTGAAATTTCTCTTGGGATAGTATTCTGCATTATTAACTTCTGATTTCCCGATTTTTTTTCTTCAATAGCCGTGACTTCAAGGAGAAGAAGTAGTGCAAATTGTGAAATAGTTCCGGCTGATAGCATACGTTTTGTAGGTAAGTCCATTCTCTTTTAATCTAATGATGGCTGAATAAGCGTATTTCTCGGCGAAAACGCTGAATATGCAACTTCCACAAGTGATCTCAAAGTTGATTGTAAAACACATTATATTATATTTAGAGCTACGAAGATACTTGTAAGGTTGAAAAAGTCACATTTATGAAGGATAACAAGAAGCCGACTGACACGTAAAGAGAGCTGGCACCTTAGGTTTTTAAGAACAAAAAGCTTGAAACATTGTGAGGATCATCGAGACAATTTAAAAACTTCGATTTTTTTTTTTTTATCAGGCTCAAGGAGTTTAAAACTACGTCGAGCCTCGTGGCGTAAAAAAAAAAAAAAATTGCACAATATCAAAGTTTCTGTTACTCCAAAAACAACCTTTCCTTAGTTAAAATCTATCAGTACTGCGGTTCATTTTGAGACTGAATTCTGCAATGTTAACTTCTGATTTGTCGATTTTTTTTCCCTTAGCCGTGACTTCCAGGACAAGAAGTAGTGCAAATTGTGAAATAGTTAAAGCTGATAGCATCGGTTTTTGGGGTAGGTCCATTCTCTTTTAATCTAAAAATGGCTGAATACGCGTATTTCTCATCGAAAACGCTGAATATCCATCTACCACATTTGTTCTGAAAGTTGATTGTAAAACAAAATATATTATATTCAGATGTAAGAAGACACTTGTGAGGGTGAAAATGTCACATTTATAAAGGATAAAAAGAAGTCAACTGACACGTAGAGAGCGCTGGCTCGTTAGATTTTTAAGAACAAAAAGCTTGAAGCAGTGTGAGGATCACCGAGACAATTTAAAAACTTCGATTTTTTTTCTCTGAAGAACAAGCTTTTTAAAATTACGCAGAGCATCGTGGCGGAGAAAAAAAAAACTTTTGCAAAATATCAAGGTTTCTGTTACACCAAAAACCACATTTCATTAGGTAAAATCTTTCAACACTGTGATTCCTCTTGAGACGGAATTCTGGATTATTAGCTTCTGATTTCTCGATTTTTTTCCCTTTGCCGTGAATTCAAGGACAAGTAGTGCAAATTGTGAAATAGCTCCCGCTGATAGCATCCGTTTTGGAGGAAAGTCCATTCTCTTTTAATCTAATGGTGGCTGAAAAAGCGTATTTCTCGGCGGAAACGCAGAATATGCAACTTTCTCAAGTGTTCTCATTGTTGATTATAAAAAACATTATATTATATTGAAAACTAAGAAGACACTTGTGAGGGTAAAAAAGTCACACTTTTGAATGATAAGACGTCGATTGACACGTAAAGAGAGATGGCACCTTAGGTTTTTATGAACAAAAACCATGAAACATTGTGAGGATCACCGAGACAATTTAAAATCGTTGATTTTTTTTCCCCTCAAGCACAAGCATTTTAAAATTACGTCGAGCCCCGTGGCGGAGAAAAACAATGCACAATATCAAGGTTTCTTTTACACCCAAAGCCACATTTCTTTAGGTAAAATCGTTCAATACTATGATTCCACTTGAGACGGAATTCTGGATTATTAACATCTTTTTTTATTTTTTTCCCCATTAGCCGTGACTTCAAGGACAAGAAGTAGTGCAAATTGTGAAATAGTTCCGGCTGTTAGCATCCGTTTTGGAGGTAGCTCAATTCTCTTTTAATCTAAAGATGACTGAATTAGCTTATTTCTCGGCGAAAACGCTGAAAATGGAACTTCCACAAGTGTTCTCAAAGTTGATTGTAAAACACATTATACTATGTTCAGAACTAAGAAAACACTTGTGAGGGTGAAAATGTAACATTTATGAATGATAACAAGAAGTTGACTGACACAAAGAGTGCTAGCAAATTAGGTTTTTTTTTAGAACAAAAAGCTTGAAAGAGTGTGAGGATCACCGAGACAATTTAAAACTTCGATTTTTTTTTCTCAAGCACAAGCAGTTTAAAATTACGATGAAATACGTGGCGATAAAAAAAAAAAAAAAAAAATCTTTTGCACAATATCAATGTTTCTGTTACACCAAAAAACACATTTACTTATGTAAAATCTTTCAGTACAGTGATTCCTCTTGAGACGAAATTCTGGATTATTAACTTCCGATTTGTCGATTTTTTTTTCCTTAGCCGTGATTCCAAGTACAAGAAGTAGTGCAAATTGTGAAATAGATCCGGCTGATAGCACCCGTTTTTAATGAAGGACCTTTCTCTTTCAATCTAATGATGGCTGAAAAAGAGTATTTCTCGGAGAAAACGCTAAATATGCACCTTTTTCAAGTATTCTCAAAATTAGTTGTAAAACACATAATATTATATTCAGAACAAAGAAGACACTTTTAAGGGTGAAAATGTCACATTTTTGAAGGATAACAAGAAGTCGACTGAAACTTAAATTGATATGGTACCTACGTTTTTAAGAACAAAAAGCATGAAAGATTATGAGGATAACCGAGACAATTTAAAAACTTCGATTTTTTTTTTTCAAGCACAAGCAGTTTAGTACGTCGAGTCTCGTGGCGTAAAAAAAAAAAATGCATAATTTCAAAGTTTCTGTTACACCAAAAACCAAATTTCCTTAGGTAAAATCTTTCAATACTGTGATTTTTTCCCCTTAGCCGTGCCTTCATGGACGAGAAGTAGCGCAAATTGTGAGAAAGTTTCGGCTGATAGCATCCGTTTTGGAGGTAGGTCCAGTCTTTTTCAATCTAATGATGGCTGAATAATCGTATTTCTCGGCGAAAACGCTGAACATGCTACTTTCTCAAGTGATCTAAAAGATGACTGTAAAACACATGATATTATATTCAGAACTTAGAAAACAGTTGAGAGGGTGAAAATGTCACATTTATAAAGGATAACAAGTAGTCGACTGACATGTAAAGAGAGCCGGGACTTTAGGTTTTTATTAACAAAAAGCATGAAACATTGTAAGGAACACCGAGACTATTTAAAATCTTCGTTTTTTTTTTTTTTTTTTATCACAAGCAGTTTATAATTACGTCGATCCTCGTGGCGGTGAAAAAAAAAAAAAATGCATGATATCAAGGATTTTGTTACACCAAAAACAACATTTCCTTAGGTAAAATCTGTCAATACTGTGGACCTCTTGAGATGGAATTCTTGATTATTAACTTCTGATTTGTCGATTTTTTTCCCATTAGCCGTGACTTCAAGGACAAGAAGTATTGCAAATTGTGAAATAGTTCCTGCTGATAGCATCCGTTTTGGAGGTAGGTCCATTCTCTTTTAATCTAATTATGACTGAATAAACGTATTTCTCGGTGAAAACGCTGAATATGCAACTCCACAAGTGTTCTCAAAAATGAATATAAAACACATTATACTATATTAAGAACTAAGAAGACACTTGTGAGAATGAAATTGTAACATTTATGAAGGATAACAAGAAGTTGACTGACATTTAAAAAGAGCTGGCTCCTTAGATTTTTAAGAACAAAAAGCTTGAAAGATTGTCAGGATCACCGAGACAATTTAAAAACGATTTTTTTTTTCTCAAGGACAAGCAGTTTAAAATTACGGTGAGCCTCGTGGCGGTAAAAAAAAAAAAAAAAATCCACAATATCAAGGTTTCTGTCAAACCAAAAACCACATTTCCTTAGGTAAATTCTATCAGTACTGTGATTCCTATTGAGACGGAATCCTGGTTTATTAACTTCTGATTTGTCGATTTTTTTTCCCCTTAGCCGTGACTTTATGGGCAAGAAGTGGTGCAAATTGTGAAATGCATCCGGCTGAGAGCATCCGTTTTGGATGTTGGGTCAATCTCTTTTAATCTAATGGTTGCTAAATAAACGTATTTCTCAGCGAAAACACTGAATATGCAACTTCCTCAAGTGTTCTCAAAGTTGATTGTAAAGCACATTATATTATACTCAGAACTAAAAAGACACTTGTGAGGGTGAAAATGTCACATTTATGAAGGATAACAAGAAGTCGACTGTCACAAAAGTGCTAGCACCATAGGTTAATAAGAACTAATACCTGGAAACATTGTGAGAATCACCGAAACAATTTAAAAACGATTTTTTTTTCTCCTGCACAAGCAGTTAAAATTTACGTCGAGCCTCCTGGCGGTAAAAAAAAAAAAAAAAAACGAACATTTGCACAATATTAAGATTTCTTTTACACCAAAAACAACATTTCCTTAGGTAATATCTCTCAATTCCGTGATTCCTCTTGAGATGGAATTCTGGATGATTAATTGATTTGTCGATTTTTTTTTTTTTCCACATTCGCAGTTAATTCAAGAACAAGAAATAGTGCAAACTGTGAAATAGTTCCGGCTGATAGCATCCGTTTTGGAGATAGGTCCATTCTCTTTTAATCTTATGATGGCTGAATAAGCGAATTTCTCGGCGAGAACGCTGAATATGCAACTTACTTAAGTGTTCTCAAAGTTTATTGTAAAACACATTATATTATATTCAGCACTAAGAAGACACTTGCGAGGATGAAAATCCCACATTTATGAAGGATAAGAAGAAGTCGACTGACAGGTTTTTAAGAACAAATTACTTGAAATATTGTGAGGATCACCGAAACAATTTAAAAATTTCGTTTTTTTTTCTCTAGCACAAGCAGTTTAAAATAACGTCGAGCCTCGTGGCGTATATAAAAAAAAAAAAAAAAAAAAAACATTTTCATAATATCAATGTATGTTACACAAAAAACACATTTCCTCTGGTAAAATCTTTCAATACTGTGATTCCTCTTGGGACGGGATTCTAGATAATTAACTTCGGATTTGTCGATTTTTTTTTTCCCCCTTAGCCGTGAAATCAAGGACAAGAAGTAGTGCAAATTGTGAGATAGTTCCGGCTGATAGCATATTTCTCGGCGAAATCGCTGAACATGCATCTTCTTCAAGTGTTCCCAAAGTTGATTTTAAAACACATTATATTATATTCAGAACTAAGAAGACACTTATGAGGGTGAAAATATCACGTTTATGAAGCATAACAAGAAATGGACTGACACGTAAATAAAGCTGGCACCATAGGTTTTGAAGAACAAATAGCTTGAAACATTGTGAGGATCACCGAAACAATTTAAAAACTTCAATTTTTTTCCCTTCAGCAGAAGCAGTGTAAAATTACGTCGAGCCTCGTGGCGGCCAAAAAAAAAAAAAAAAAAAAAAAAAAACTAATATTTTCACAATAACAAAGTTTCTGTTACACGAAAAACCACATTTCCTTAGGTAAAATCTTTCAATACTGTGATTCCTCTTGAGACGGAATACTGGATTATTAACTATGATTTTTTTTTTTTTGCTTAGCCGTGACTTCAAAGACAAGAAGTAGTGCAGATTGTGAAATAGTTCCAGCTGATTGCATCCGTTTTCGAGGTAGGTCCATTCTTTATTAATCTAATGATGGCTAAATAAGAGTATTTCTCGGCGAAATCGCTGAATATTCAACTTCCTCAAGTGTTCTCAAAGTTAATTGTAAAATACATTATATTATATTCATAACTAAGAAGACACTTGTGAGGGTGAAAATATCACATTTTTGAAGGATAACAAGAAGTCGACTGACACGTAAAGAGAGCTGGCACCTCAGGTTTTTATGAACAAATAGCTTGGAATATGGTGAGGACCACCAAAACAATTTAAACATTTCGATTTTTTTCCCAGCACAAGCAGTTTAAAATTACGTCCAGACTAGTGGCGTAAAAAGAAAATAAATAAATAAGAATAAAAAAAACATTTTCACAATATCAAGGTTTGTTATACCAAAAACCACATTTCCTTAGCAAAAATCTTTCAAAATTGTGGTTCCTCTTGAGACAGAATTGGGGATTATTAACTTCTGACTAGCCGATTTTTTTTCCCTCATAGCCAAGACTTCAAGGACAAGAAGTAATGCAAACTGTGAAATAGTTCCGGCTGATAGCATCCGGTTTGGAAGTTGGTTCATTCTCTTTTAATCTAATGATGGCTGAATAAGCGCATGTCTCGGCGAAATCGCTGACTATGCAACTTCCTCAAGTGTTCTCAAAGTTGATTGTAAAACATTATATTATATTCAGAACTAAGAAGACACTTGTAAGGGTGAGAATGGCACATTTATGAAGAATAACAAGAAATTGGCTGACAAGTAAAGAGAGCTGGCACCTTAGGTTTTTAATAACAAAAAGCTTGAAACATTGTGAGGATCACCGAAACAAATTAAATTCTTTGATTTTTTTTTTTCTGCAGCACAAGCAGTTTAAAATTATGTTAAGCCTCGTGGCGGTAAAAAAAAAAAAAAAAATCATAATATCAAGGTTTCTGTTACACAAAAAAACACATTTCATTAGGTAACATATTTCAATACTGAGATTCTTCTTGAGACGGAATTCTGGATTATTAACTTCTGATTTGGTGATTTTATTTTTGCTCTTAGCCGTGACTTCAAGGACAAGAAGTAGTGCATATTGTGAAATGGTTCCTGTTGATAGCATCCGTTTTGGAGGTATGTCCATTCTTTTTTAATCTAATAATGGCTCAATAGCCGTATTTCTCGGCGATATCGCTGAATATGCAATTTCCTCAAGTGTTCTCAAAGTTGATTGTAAAACACATTATATTAAATTCATAACTAAGAAAACTTGCGAGGGTTCAAATGTCACATTTATGAAGGATTTCAAGAAGTCGACTGACACGTACAAAGAGCTGCCACCATAGGTTATTAAGAACAAATAGCTGGAAACATTGTGAGGATCACCGAAACAATTTAAAAACTTCGATTTTTTTTTCTCCAGCAGAAGCAGTTTAAAATTACGTCTAGCCTCGTGGCGGTAAAAAAAAAAAAAAAAAAAACGAACATTTTCACAACATGCAAGTTTCTATTACACCATAAACCACATTTCCTTAGGTAAAATCTTTCAATACTGTGATAACTCTTGAGACGGAATTCTGGATTATTAACTTCTGATTTGTCGATTTTTTTCCCTTAGGCGTGACTTCAAGGACAAGAAGTATTGCATATTGTGAAATAATTCCGGATAATAGCATCCGATTTGGAAGTTGTTTCATTTTCTTTTAATCTAATGATTGCTGAATAAGCGCATTTCTCGGCGAAAACGCTGAATATGCAACTTCCTCAAGTATTGTCAAAGTTGATTGTAAAACACATTATATTATATTCAGAACTAAGAAGACACTTGTGAGGGTGAAAATGTCACATTTATGAAGGATAACAAGAAATCGACTGCCACGTATAGAGAGCTGGCAAGTAAGGTTTTTATGAACAAAAAGCTTGAACCATTGTGAGGTTCACCGAAACAATTTAAAAACTTCGATTTCTTTTTCTGCAGCACATGCAGTCTAAAATTATGTCTAGCCTCGTGGCGGTAAAATATAATAATAATAATAATAATAATAATATTCACAATATCAAGGTTTCTGTTACAAAAAAAACACATTTCCTTAGGTAATATTTTTCAAAACTGTGATTCCTCTTGAGACGGAATCTGGATTATTAACTTCTGATTTGTCGATTTTATTTTTATCCTTACCCGTGACATCAAGGACAAGAAGTATTGCATATTGTGAAATAGTTCCGGTTGATAGCATCCGTTTTCGAGGTAAGTCCATTCTCTTTTATTCTAATGATGGCTGAATAAGCGTATTTCTCGGCGAAATCGTTGAATATGCAACTTCAAGTTTTCCTAAAGTTGACTATAAAACAAATTAGATTATATTTAGAACTAAGAAGACGCTTGTGGTTGTGAAGATGTCATATTTATGAAGGAAAACAAGAGGTCGACTGACACGTAGAGCTGGCACCATAGGTTTTTAAGAACAAATAGCTAGGAACATTGTGACGATCACCGAAACAATTTAGAGACATTGATTTTTTTTCTCTCCACCAGAAGCAGTTTAGAATTACGTCGAGCCTAGTGGGGCTAAAAAAAAAAAAAAATACAATATCAAAGTTTCTGTTACACCATAAACCATATTTCCTTAGGGAAAATCTTTCTATACTGTGATTCATCTTGAGACGGAATTCTAGATTATTAACTTCAGATTTGTCATTTTTTTTCCCTTAACCGTGACTTCAAGGACAAGAAGTAGTGCAAATTATAAAATACTTCCGGATGCTAGCATCCATTTTGGAAGTCGGTTCAATCTCTTTTAATCTAATGATGGCTGAATAAACGTATTTCTAGGCGAAAACGCTGAATATGCAATTTCCTCAAGTGTTCTCAAAGCTGATTGTAAAACACATTATATTATATTCAGAACTAAGAAGACACATGAGAGGGTGAAAATGTCAGATTTGTGAGGGATAACAAGACGTCGACTGACACGTAAAGAGAGCTGGCACCTTAGGTTTTTAAGAACAAAAAGCTTGAAATATTGTTAGGATCACCGAAGCAATATAAAGACTTCGAATGTTTTTCCCTCCAGCAGAAGCAGTTTAAAATTACGTCGAGCCTCGTGGCGGTAAAAAAAAAAAACACACGAACATTTTCACAATATAATGTTTTCTGTTACACCATGAACCACATTTCCTTAGGTAAAATCTTTCAATACTGTGATTCTTCTTGAGACGGAATTCTGGATTATTAACTTCTGATTTATCGATTTGTTTTTCCCTTCTGACGTGACTTCAAGGACAAGAAGTAGTGCAAATTGAGAAATAGTTCCGGCTCATAGCATCCGTTTTAAGAAGTAGGTCCATTCCCTTTTAACCTAATGATGGCTGAATAAGCGTATATCACGGCGAAAACGCTGAATATGCAAATTCCTCAAGTGTTCTCCAAGTTTATTGTAAGACACATTATATTATATTCAGAACTAAGAAGAAACTTGAGAGGAAGAAAATGTTACATTTATGAAGGATAACAGGAAGTCAACTGACACGTAAAGAGAGCTGGCACCTTAGGTTTTTAAGAACAAAAAGACTGATAAAGTGTGAGGATCACCGAGACAATTTAAAAACTTCGAATTTTTCTTTTCGTTTTTTCTATCTCCAGCACAAGCAGTTTAAAATTACGTCGAGCTAAGTTGCGGGAAAAAAATATTTGCACAATATCAAGGTTTCTTTTACTCCATAAACCACATATCCTTATGTAAAATCTCTCAATACTGTGATTCCTTTTGAAATGGAGTTCTAGCTTATTAACTGATTTGCCGATTTTTTTCCCCCCATTTGCAGTGAATTTAAGGACACGAAGTAGTGCAAACTGTGAAAGAGTTCTGGCGGATAGCATCCGTTTTGGTGGTAGATCCATTTTCTTTTAATCTTATGATGGCTGAATAAGAGAATTTCTCGGCTAGAGCGTTGAATATGCATCTTCTTCAAGTGTTCTCAAAGTTGATTGTAAAACACATTATATTATACTCAGCACTATGAAGACATTTGTGGGGATGAAAAAGTCACATTTATGAAGAATATCAAGAAGACGACTGACACGTAGAGAGCTGGCACCATAGGTTTTTAAGAACAAATAGCTTGAAACATTGTGAGGATCACCGATACAATTTAAAAATTTCGATTTTTTTTTCTCCAGCTCAAGCAGTTAAAAATTACGTCAGGCCTCGTGGCGTATAAAAAAAAATAAAAATTAAAATTAAAACGAACATATTTACAATATAAAAGACTGTTACACAAAAAAACACATTTTCTTATGTAAAATCTTTTAAAACTCTGATTCCTCATGAGACGGAATTCTCGATTATTAACTTCGGATTTGTCGATTTTTTTTTTTTCCCTTAGCCGTGACAAGAAGTAGTGCAAATTGTGAAATAGTTCCGGCTGATAGGATCCGTCTTGGATGTATGTCCATTCTCTTTTAATCTAATGATGGCTGGATAAGCGTATTTCTCGGCGAAATCGCTGAATTTCCAACTTCCTCAAGCGTTCTCAATATTTATTGTAAAACACATTATATTATCATCAGAACTAAGAAGACACTTGTGAGGGTAAAAATGTCACATTAATGAAGGATAACAAGAAGTCGACAGACACGTAAAGAGAGATGACAACTTCGGTTTTTAAGAACAAAAAGCTTGAAACATTAGATCACCGAAACATTTTAAAATCATCGATTTTTTTTTTCTCCAGCAGAAGCAGTTTCAAATTACGTCGAGC
>JAGKTI010015970.1:0-19909 GCA_018397915.1 Birgus latro
GAACATTCGCCAGGTGAGTGACAAATGGGCCGCGGTACATGGACCACCCGATATATCGTCAGATACTAATCACGGCATTTCCACTGAACAGCTGAAACACAAAGTTCCCAACTCTTCAAAGTATAGCACATCATAACTCCTCGCCATTCTACAACCCTCTTCCAAACGTACTGCAGCTAACAAAATCTTTTACTGCATGCCACACGGACGATCTGAGATCACGCAGGGATATCCTAATTTCTGTCGTCAGTAAAGGAATAGACAGACAGGGGGAAATGTTTGGCCTCTTTACTTCTGTGTTGACTGCATTACTTTATGTGGATACAATCTAGCCACATCATATCCCCAGAGATGTTTTAAAAAGGACTGTTAGAAAATTGGTATGTACCTTCTTCTCGATCTGTCAGTCTTTTTCCCAGAACAGACAATGCGAAGGTGTAGCATTCCCTCTCAACTTTTGGCAGACACTTGTAAAATCAATGGTTAGAAAAATATGTATCTGACTTCACTGTCTTGCTGCTGAATGTACGCTGTAAATTGGCATGCAGGCTAACTGCACTTAATGTTCATATCTGTTCCACAAACAATCATGACAACGGGCAGTGGAGAAAGGCGGTGGGGCTTGGTTGACTGATCATTGTCACGTTAAAAGCATTTTTATTAATTTATGGTCAGTGTTAAAAAGTTCTATATTACTATTATTATTATTATTTGAAGTAGTAGTAGTAGTAGTAGTAGTAGTTTTGCTAATGTAGGTTTCACCAAATAGAATAAAATCTTTTGAGGCTAGCCAAAAACAGTAAAAATTTTGTATTTTGTAGGAAAGGTGTAAAGATACGAACTCGCCACTCATTCCGTCTTATTTAAATCTCATGATACTAGTATGTTCTAAGTTGAATACAGTCGTCTGATAGTAGGCGTAATATAATAGAAACGAAATTTTCGGGCTGAAAACGGTTAAGAATGGAACCACTGCACATATTCATTCTGAGATTATCAGGGTGCTTCAAGCTCAGTATCATGTCTCGTAGGAGGATGAATACACTAGAAATGACATACTCTTCCAAGTACCGACCTGCTGATGTCCGCCGTGATGCACCTGACAGTGCAGGAAGGCAGTGGATCCCAGCTGCACCGTCTGGTTGGTGACCGTCACATTTTCCAGACCAAAGGCAGCCGCACTCTCACCCCCTAACAGCGAATCACGACCGGGATCCCACATGCGCTGCGGTCTCGTCACTCCATCTGGTACACAAACAAACTTACCATGAATTCCTTGCCATAACTCTGATTTATTTCTGCTGGACATCTGTAACACAACCTTATCATCAAGAACCTGTCAGACTGTGATTAAATTTGTAGGAAGGAGACTGTAGCAGCAAGTGGAAAGCTGACGACAGTCGAGGTTCGGGTTGGGACAGTGATCAGGACTCCAATTCCTAGCCTTATACGGTAAGTCTATATCTTTATCTATATATCTATATCTGTCTATCCATCTGCCTATCTATCTATCTATCTATCTGCTTATCTATCTATCTATCTACATATTATGTTTACATAAACTGTGTGTGTGTCTGTGTGTGGGTGGGTGGGTGGATGTGGGTGGTCAGTAATACTGAGAGTAATCAGCATGCTGTCATACACGCATTCATCTAAATATACACAATCGCGGTCAGAAAAAAAAAAAAGTACTCAACCCCAGTTGGCTCTGATCCGTTCTTTCTACCTGACGGTCGCTAGGGAAGGGGGTGGAGGTGAGGAGTGGTGGCTACGACGTTATATACAAGCGTATAGTGGGAGGAGAGTTTATGACTCAATTTAGGTCAACTTGGAACATCAGTAATACAGGGTTATTCACTACTCTGAGGCCCCAGATTTACCTATAAGAGTATTCGTTATTAAAGAACGGACTAACATTATACTCCGTACATAAGTAATTACGTCAGTTATATATAGTCTTTGAGGATCTCAACAACATTTGCTACAAAAGAGACATGGACCGAAAATTAAATATTGCTATATCACCAGCACTGAGCTGAGAGGGCATCAGCCATCCAACCATCCAACAGCATTAGCCCAGGAATCATATCATACTTCATAATTGCTCGCGTAATACAAATTTTCCTGATTTACCTCAATATTTTTGCCTGGCTTCGGAAGCATATTATGGCAATAGGATTCTAAAAAGTCTTACACATCTGATTAGTAAACATTCTGAGGGAGAATGCAATCATCCAAGCAGATAACCTGCGCCGAAAAATCGCTACTTTTCAGCACTGCATTTGATAATGTTTAAATTTAGAAAGAGGCAGCCTACAAAACCTTATGTAACTGTAGATAAATTGTAATGAAATGATAGTAGGTACAAAATTTCTTTTCAACCAGTTAATTAATAACGAAAATATTTAGATACTTCTGGGGCCTCAGAGTAAAAGTGTAATATATCTAGCATTGCCACAGGAGGTCCTCATCTGGGAAACGATGGTCTACCTAGATTGGGAAACTATCAGCAAACGACAGACAACTGGACCACTATGGTCTAAGAGTATAAAATTGAACTGGATGCCAATATCATATGTTGATATTTTTAACAAACTTCTTAATCCTAGGAGTATTTTTGCATTTGCCTATTAACTCTATACAGAATGAAGGTCATATTTAGTTGGAAGGTAGGTGTAATGGGGAGTGGGTGAACGATGAGGCATGTCAGAGGAGGGCTAACAAACACAGTCACTTGTGTCTGTGCCTTACCACTCCCCCCTTCTCGTCTGTATCATTTAATTATTGTTATGTCCCAACACTCCCTGTTCATGCTGCAGCAGGGGTATCCTTAGTGAAAGTGCTAGTAAAACTCCATAACCTACTGTTACTGTTAAATTTAGTCTGTGTCATCCCAGAATGATGCCGTTATGTGATAACACTGTCTCCTACTGGTGTGATGATAAAGTAAATGAAGACTGTCAATACTTTGGAGTCATTTCGTACATTTTTTTTTTTTAATGCAAGGAAGAAGGAACCAAAGGTCACTGGCCCGCATACTGTTCCTTCCAAGAAAAAGCAAAAACAATACAAAAGAGAGCCAAATTCAAGATCCGTTCATTTCGAGATGCCTGGACACACTGCGTTTGAAAGACTGGAGATCATAGGAAGTAGGAAATACAGACAGAGGAAGACAGTTCCAGAGTTGACCAGTTGCATAAATGAAGGACTGGGAGTAACGGTTAACTCTTGCATTAGAGAGGTGGACAGAAAAGGGATGAGAGTTTGTTGCTAGACGGGTACTACGTGCCCGTCGTAGAGGTGGAGGGATGCAAGTAGACAGTTCAGAGGAACAGTGACCGTTGAAGTAGCGATAGAGGAGAGATAAAGATGCAACAGTGCGGTGAAGAGACAAAGGTTGAAGGGAATCAGTAAGAGGAGGAGAGTTAATCAGACGAAAAGCCTTTGACTCCACACTATTGAGAAAAGCTGCATGTGGGGAGCCTCCCCAAACATGAGAGTTGTACTCCATATATGGGCGAATAAAACCCGTGTACAAGGTCAACAACTGTGCAGGGGTAAAGAAAGTTTGGAGTCGGCTTAGCACACGTAATCTGTTGGAAGCAGATTTCTCAAGAGATGTAATATGTTCTTTCCAAGACAAATCCCGAGAGAATGAAACCCCAAACATGTTCAAGGATGATGCAGGACTGAAATGGACATTATTAAACATTAGTGGGTAATCCTGAGGAAGATTTTGTCGGGTTGATAAGTGTAAAAACTGAGTTTTTGATGCATTAAAAATAACAAGATTATTTTTACCCCAATCAGAGATACGAGCCAAGTCAGACATTAGGTGTGCCATAGCCTCATCCCTTTTTTGTTGAAGTAACTGCTGAGATGGACGTTGCGGAAACCGAATGGAAAGGTGAAGGGTGGAATCATCAGCATATGAGTGGACAGGGTTAGATGTACAGATTAGAAGGTCATTGATGAATGATAGGAAGAGAGCTGGTGATAAGACAGAGCCCTGAGGAACACCACTGTTAATAGGTCTAGGAGAAGAACGATGGCCATCTACAACAGCGGCTATAGAACGACCAGAAAGGAAGCTGGAGATGAAGGCACAGATAGAAGGATAGAATCCGTAGGAGGGCAGTTTGGAAATTGAAGATTTATGCCAGACTCGATCGAAAGCCTTTGAGATGTCAAGCACAATGGCAAAGCTTTCGCCAAAGTCCCGAAAGGAGGATGACCAGGAGTCTGAAAGGTAGGTGAAAAGATCGCCAGTGGAGTGTCCCTGACGGAATCCATACTGACGATCAGAAAGAAGGTTGTGACAGGAAAGATGCTTTAAAATGTTTCTGTTAAGAATTGACTCGAAAACTTTTGAGACAGGATTTTAAAGCAATTGGACGATAGTTAGAGGGTTGGGAATGGTCACCCTTCTTTGGGACTTGCTGAATGAGAGCAACTTTCCAGCAAGAAGGAAAGGTACAAGTTTATAGACACATGCGAAAGGGTTTACCTAAGCAGGGTGTAAGCACAGAAACACAGTTTCTGAGGACAACAGGAGGGACTCCATAAGGCCCATGTGCCTTGTTAGTACTGAGGCCAGTGATGGCAGAAAATACATCAGCTGAAGAAATTTTAATGTCAGTCAAGAGGAAGTCAGAGGGGGGAAGTGATGGAGGAACAGCACCGGAATCGTCTAAGGTAGAATTGGAGTAGAAAGTCTGAGTGAAGAGATCTGCTTTATCAGTAGAAGAAATAGCTACAGAGCCATCAGAGTAGAAAAGAGGAGGGAAGGATGATGATGTAAAGTTGTTAGAAAGGTTTTTGGCAAGATGCCAGAAGGAACGAGGAGAATTCGATTTGGAGAGTTGAGAACATTTAGCACGGATGAAATTATTTTTAGCAGAGCGAAGAACAGACTTAGCACGATTCCGGGCAGAAATATATAAAGATGTGATTCAGGGATGGGTTGGCTCCGAGACCTTTTATAGGCCCTCTCCTTACTGCGGACAGCATTAGATCATGAGTGATTAAACAAAGGGTTTCTTGCATTAGTCAGAGGATATGAGAAAGGAATGTATGCTTCCATGCCCGGGAGAATAACCTCCGTAATGCGCAAGGCACACTCAGATGGCTCCCGGCCATGGAAGCAATAATCATTCCAAGGAAAATCAAAGAAGTACTGCCTGAGGGCCTCAATCTGCAGCTCCAAAGTGCCACAGGCGGCGTTTCTTTGGAGAGTTCACAGACCGTACCAGAGCGATAGGACAGGTTAAGGTAATAAGGTTATGATCGGAGGAGCCCAACGGAGAGAGTAGATTAACAGTGTAAGCAGAAGGATTAGTTGTTAGGAAATAGTTAAGTGTGTTGGAACTCTCTCCAAGGCGGTCAGGGATACGGGTAGGGTGCTGTACAAGCTGCTCTAGATCATTAGGGAAAGAAAAGATGTAGGCTTGTTCACCAGGTGGATCAGTGAAAGGAGAGGAGAGCCAAAGGTGGTGGTGAACACTGAAATCTCCTAGAATGGAGATTTCAGAGAAAGGAGAAATGGATAGAATGTGTTCCATCGTAGAAGTAAAATAGTCAAAGAATTTTTGATAGTCAGTAGAATTAGGAGATAAGTAAACAGCACAGAAATATTTAGTCAGAGAATGACAGGACAGGCGAAGCCAGAGTGTAGAGAATTCAGAAGAATCAAGTTCAGGAACATGAGAGCAAGATAGGTCGTTGGGTACATATATGCAACAGCCACCTTTGGCTTTGAAATGAGAATAGAGAGAGTAGGAGGATACAGAAAAGGGTTTGCTGTCAGTTGTCTCAGACAGCTGAGTCTCAAAGAGAAAGAGAAGGTGAGGTTTAGAGAAGAAGAGGTTGTGTTCAACAGAGCGAAAGTTAGAGGAAAGGCCGCGAATGTTACAGAAATGAAGAAAAAGTGTCAAACAGTGGTTCCAGGCAGCTCTGTGAGTCGTCACCGGAAGAGGGGCATATAGACATAGACATATATATCATGTCTAATGAACAGAAGAAACAGTAACCGAATATAGGAAGGAGAATACATGTTTGAGTATGCATTTACATCTTCCACTGAACGCAATATTATGGCAACAAAAGACAAAATTTCAATAAGCAGGAAGTGAATCGGTCATGAAAAATGAAATAATGCTAAAATTAAAAGTGTTTAGAAGAAGAAAATGAAGAAGAAGAAGAAGTAGAAGAAAAGATGAATGAAATTGCGAAAATATAGTTGTGTTCATATCATGATGTAGAGACATAAAAATATAACGGACATAATCATACCGGAGTTCATCCCTTCATTAAGATGACATTTGTTTTGAATATACTTTAGTTTTCTTACTATTAGAAGCTTGATTCTGTTTATCCGAGAATCTTAATAATGGAGGTAATGCATTTCATTAACCTAACGTAACCTAACCCAACCTAGCTCCTTTCGGGCCTCTTTTTGTGTGTCTGGAGAACTACTATACTTCCCGTCTCTTTCTTCTTTTTCCAACCCCCCCCCCCCAGTTTCTTTTACCTGAAGTCGTTCCTTTATTCTTTTACCAGTTCACATCAAACTTGGCACAATTGTTCCTTGGGCCAAAAGTCTCAGATGTTTTTCTTATTTAGGCCTTTTATCTCCTTCTGTCCAATAGCGTACTTTTTATTCAAGTCTCGTTACTTTGACACCATATTATTTAGTTTTGCAAAAACTTGAACTGAAGAGGATAGATACAGCTTTTATTTATCACTTTAGTTAGAGAATTTATGGGGTCACGCGTTAAACCCAATAAACACACATTTCGAGACCCAGTGTTTGTGTGTTCATTAATCATCATGGTAGTTTGCACAGAAACATGCCATTGTGTTGTTGCGGTGGGAAAACCATTTAGCATTCCTCTGGAAATATTGGCAAACTTGCTTTTACTTTTTTCTTGTCAGTACCAGATGATCTGCTTCTGCTTACAAGAGACTGCACTTTGTGAAGGGGATAATTCTATAGATAGGTATAAATACATTTTATAGTACAAACTTATATAACTACTGAATCAGATCACATTTTATATTAGTGTATTTTTGTCATATCACATTTTCATTCAAATTAGGTGAGACTTGTGGAACTGGAGGTATCAAATATAGCCTTGTATCACTCTTAGCACAGCCGGAGTCAAAGGTTTTGTCAGATGGAGGTGCAATTAGAATCAAATGTTGTGTCAAATGTAGATAAACAGGGTGTCAAAAATGGTCATATGAGTCGAAGGTAATGGAGGGCAATGGCATCTACCTCCACTGACCCTCCAGCACAACTTCCGACGCTGATGGTACTTCCTTCATTCACAGACTCTCCAAAACAACTTTTGACCCCAGCTGAACAAGAGGTGTTTCCCAATTTGATTTTTATAAGACGTAAAACAAAATTGTTTAGATGCAAGTAAAATACAATAAGTCATCGAAGTGAAGAGGATAAATCACATCTAGTGGTTGCACTAACACAATTTTACTGTAGCCTAAAAACAGAATGTCATTCGACACCAAGTCACGAATAATTCAGACATAGATGTCGCTCTGCCAAAATATAATGATGCTATAGAACGGAAATTCCTGTTCTCTGAAACATGTAAATATATCACTGTCTTATTAATCAAGTTTATAAAATTGCATTGTATATTGTAGCGACAGCAACAGAAACCAGAAGTCATCGACCAGCTTACCAAGTGCATCAGCTTGACTGTCCACCCTACCCATGTTAGCAGTCACACTATCCAGCATACCAAAGTCAGTCTTACCGCCCAACATGCCTAGGGCTACAACCTATACCTCCCAATTTACCCAGGCTATGAACCCTACTGCCCAGCTTACTCAGTCCATCAACCCTACTAGCTATCATACCCAGGTCATCAACCCATGGCCAACATACCTAGGCCATCAACACTACTGGCCAACATACCCAGGCCATTAACCCTGCTGGTCCTCATAACCAGGCCATTAACAATACTGTCCAACTTACCCAGGCCATCAACCCTTCTGGCCAACATATCCAGGCCATTAACCCTACTGCCCAACATACGTAGGCCATTAACCCTACTGCCTAATATAGCCAGGCCATCATCCCTACTCGCCAACATACCCAGGCCCTTAACCTTACTGCCCAACATACCCGAACCATTAACCCTACTGCCCAACATACCCAGGCCATCAACCCTACTGCCTAACATACCCAGGCCATTAACCTTACTGCCCAACATACCCAGGCCATCAACCCAACTAGTCAACATATGCAGGCCATCAACCGTGCTGGACAATATACCCAGGCCATTAACCCTACTGGCCATCATATCCAGGCCATTAACCCTACTCTCCAACTTACCCAGGCCATCAACCCTACTGGCTAACATACTCAGGTCATTAACCCTTCAGGCCAACATGCCCAAGTCATCAACCCTTCTGGACAACATACTTAGGTCATCAACCCTACTACACAACATGCCCAAGTCGTCACCCCTACCAGCCAACATACCCAGGCCATCAACCCTACTGCCCAACTTACCCAGGCCATCAACCGTACTGGTCAACATACGCAGGCCAACAACCCTTCTGTCCAACATACCTAGACACACAACCCTACTGCCCAACTTTCCTGGGCCATCAATGCTACTGTTCAACGTACCCAGGCCAACGACCCTACTGCCCAAGTTACCCAGGACAACAACCCCCTTGTCCAATCACAGTACGGTAGCTTACCTGAGGTGTGGCCAGTGGTGGCCACAAGGTGGATGCTGGCCAGGGTCACCAGCACCGCCACACTCCGTCTGCCCAGGATACCTCTCCTGCAACATGCGCAGACAACATGTTAGGGTTTACACTTGTAAGAAATTAATGTTATTAACTGATGTCAAAGACCTCTAATAGAGATTTAGTACCAATCCTGCAAGAACGCCCCAAAACTTACTGAACAAATATTACGAGAAAGAACTAAAACAGCTACAAGTAATAATAGGTTAATAACCATACATCCAAAGGATCCTTCATTTATCTGTTATGGCTAACCCCAACTCTGAAGTAATTAGTTATAAGTTTCTGTATTTTCCACATGGCTATTGAAATCATGTATGGTCTGAATAACTGAGACCTGCTACAATCATTCATAGACTAAAATACTTCATATTTTCTTCATACTACTTTTCTGTGTTCAGAGGTACTAGAATATGGGTAACAACCAGTCCCTTTTTATTCTTGTGTTGGGCATGGAGTGGTAGGGACGTGGGATGGTTTTTGGTCATCCTTAAGAGACCACCCTCTGTCGTGGCAACATCTTCCTGATTTAAAAAAAAAAAAAAACATGGTCACTTCTTACATTTGAACTGTGGCACGTCAGCGGATTACCTGCCACTCGGACCAGAGCACAGCTATTGTAATATCACAGTCGCACCATCAACATGGTGCTGTTTAAGTTCCATTTCAACATCACATGAGTAACCATCCATAGTTTATTAATAACACAGTTTCCTAAAAAAGTTATCTGTTATAGAGTCAATATCAAAATATGTTTTACTTACCCTTACAAGAGCGAGATATGTTGAAGCGCTTAACTCTTCTAACATGATGACGTATTTATACATTTCCTGAAGCTACCACGAGATGGTTTTCTGTAACTTTAATAAGGGCCACTTATATTGTCAATGAAAGCTGAATGTAACCCCCCCCCCAGGTCGAAGTGTCCATTCTGAGCTGAATTAAGGCGTATGGATATACCAAAAATATTATAAAAAAAAAGACTTTGTCTGAAATAACTTTCAGAATAACTATTCCATTCATTGCACACATTATTATTTGTTTTGTATTCAATTGTCATGAGCTTTAATCACATCAGGCCAGTGACGAATTATTTGATGCTCATTATGGTCAGATGATTTGATTCAGTTTAAGAGAGACTTTTAGCACTGGAGGACTTAATTATTGACTACATTAACCCCTTTAACCCGCCGAGTCCCACCGACGTACGATGGACGTCGCTACTTTTTTCCGTGGACAGACCCACAGATGTGATTCGTACGTCACTCAATTGCAAGGCCCATTGTGTGCACATTTTTCAACATTGGCGGGTGATTTTTGGTAGGCATATGTGGGAGACCTTCCTCTACCTGCTGTCAAGCGGGGATACTGCCTGGCCCCACCTAACCCCCCTCCCCCCACACTGGGCAATTCACCTGTTAGCAGTAACCTGGCCAGTAAAGGTATGTTGCCCCACGGTCTCTCCAATGACGAAATTCACGGTGAAAGTGATTCCTGAGGTGGAGGACAAAGAAACAAAGAAGATAGAGGTAGAAACTAATAGAAGTGATGAGGTGGTAATCTCGTAAAGGAAGGTGCCATATACTGGGGTTTTGGGTGAGTGAACAATGCTTTTATTGCCTATATTATTGTGTGAAAACCAATATAGACTTGTACTACACATAAATTCGTACCAACTAAATAAATAAATACGTAATTTAAAGTGGCTTGAATTAGTTAACCCTTCCATAGTTCTTTTTCTTTAGCCAGGTACCCTGAAAAAGAAGGAAAACGTAAGGTTGAATGACACCTGTATCAAAATTTTTAAGCTCGGGAGAGCGATTTCTCTATGAATTTTCGATGTTTCTCACCAAAAGCGGAGGTTTCAGCCAAAAAACAAAAAGCCGAAAATCGGTTGGGATCTGGGGGAAGGCTGGGTAAAAAAAACGGTCGGGACTGGGTGAGTTAAGAATAAAACGCTCTTGTAAACTGACTAAAATCGTCTGAAAACAGCAACAATAAAATTCTTTTAAAAATACGTCCTCGAGCAGAAAGGGTTACCGATAATCATTACAATGCCTTGCCACTCGATTCATAAGCAGATGTCTGTACCCATCTTTGGATCGTATTCAAGGCTGGCTCTTGACAATACTTGTTGTTATTGTCGAGTAACTTCGGCCTGTTTGACGAAGCAGATCCATCACCCACAGGCAAGCAACTGACCCTGCAGGGCAGTCTCATGCAGTAAGCCGATGTTTCCTTGCAACAGATAGACGAAGCCCGGCCAAAGCAATGTGTGGGGAAGACTGTGGAGGTTTAGCTTCAGGATGGACGCCACATCTGCGTCTCTCCACCCAGTTAACAGGGGCTATAGAAGGCTCCACATCACCACGCTGTTTGGTTATATGTTTACCACCCAGCGCTGTAAATGATTTCTTAGGTTACAGGAAACCACAAAGCTTGTCACTCAGCCAGCTGAAGTGAAAGGAAGAATAATAAAAAAGAGAGGAAAGATGGGAAAAACAGAAACAGAGAAGGACAGACAAACTAAAGGAATGAGAAAGGTGATGGAAGAAATCGGCATCATTACATCAACTAAGTGGATGATGATCGCCACCACATATCACTTCCTGAGTGTGCTAATGTAATGTATTTACTTACTATTGTTCGTTCACCTAAATTTATTGGAAATTTTATTGCTTTTGCAGTTTTTTCCCATAACTTAGTGGTAGAATGAGACAATACCACGGCTTTACATTCTTACCATTATACTGTATGTCTTCGTGAAGAGCATCATGCTCAAGCATCAATCTCTTGTTACAGCTCAGGATTCAAGAAGACATGGTAATTTTAGGCCACGTTAAAGAGGAACGAGTAAGAGAATACAATGACAGTATTGGCTGTTTGTCCAGTTATACACCTCATCATTGTGTACATTAAAACACAGGTATGAACATTTATTGATAACCACAGTGATTCGATTCATGCATTAGGCATAATAAATCATTAGGGAAAACTAGTTTTGGATTGCTTGTAATACACGATGATACATCTTTACTACACCATCAAGATCACATGGGCCCTTAACTAGATTGCTCATTCCAGACATTTAAAGAAAGAATGACCAGTCACCAGTTCCAGAGTTTCATGATGTGAACAGTAAACCACATCTGTCCCTTTACCTAACGTGCAAAATTACTTCTTGGGTCACAGGAAACACGACTTTTCAGTCAGTGTAGAGTCTTCTAAAAGTAGCACCTCATTGAGTGAACGGATAGTACCCTCCCTGGTCTAGAAGATGTAATTAAGATTTAGTAAAATACATCGTGTCTTGCTTAAAAGAATCGATTATGGAATTTCTAATGCAGCTGCTGAGGCGTATGGAAATAATTCAGCGTGCAATGATTTGCACAAAATATCCAAAATAATAACAGTGAACGTAAACTTTAATTCACAATTTTCTGGTGGAGGTTATTCATTGCGGGACTTATCCAAGGATAACTACACATCAGTCCCCAAAAGGAGTGAAGATTCTTTTTCTGGAGCATCACACAAATAAACGTTACTCAGTGTTGTGTGGTATAATGGTAAACATGGATTTTCGAATAAAAAAAATAAAATAAAATAAATAAAAAAACATTCACTGTTCAACACTCCTAATCTCCTGTATCAAGTCAAGTCGTTTAATGATTTAATCTTTCTAAATCCTACCTCCTAAATTTTTAGGCTTAAAGATACATTATAAATGTCGAGACTGTACAGATATTATTGAATAACTAACTCTACCGTCACGTTTCCACAGTAATTAAACACGCACATTATTAACTCGCGTTCGAGACAACTCGACATTAGACGATATTATTAAGCTTCGCCATATAAATGGCGAAGCTTCTTGTTTTCATCAGTACTATTTAGCTTCGCCATTTCTTGTTTTTGTCAGCATTATTTACCTTCGTCATAATTATAAATGGCGAAGCTTCTTGTTTTCGTCAGCATTATAATTGAGCTTCGTCATATAATTGGTGAAGTTTCTTGTTTTCGTCAGCATTATCATTATATTATTTTTTCTATTCAATCTTCATGATATTATACATGAATGCACACTAGGTTAACACAAGTCCTAATGCCAAATATAAATGATTTTGATCAATTTTTGTTAGTTATATACCGGTAGTCATTTTTATTTAAAAAAAATATCCAATTGAAATATCTCTGAAACTGATATACAGATATTTGGTTGAAAATCCTATGATAAAAATGTTTGCTGGATAATTTTGGCCTAATATTTGGCCATTTAGTCCATTGGAAAGTACCGAATTCAAATCTGCTCAGCTTTTTGTCTATGCAACACTTTCTAGAGAAAACCACAGAAGCATTAAAGCTTTAACTTTCCATATATATAGCTGTGGTCCCACTTATGATCGGAAAGAAATATGGTTACAGTTAAACATACAGTTAGCCAGGTACTAAGAGAGCGTAAAATTTACACATGCGTTGTTTGACACCTTTGTCTTCAGATCTCGATCTTACACAAGTTTCCTTAGGACAGGGGCAGGCAGCCTTTTTCAGAGCGATGGCCAGATGAGACTTTCGGGAGCAGCCTGTGGGCCGAAGTGACAAATGAAAACACAAAAGTGACTGTATACAAGAATATTATGTAGTAACTGCATACATAGACACGCAACAAGTGTGTACCCACCTTAAGAGTGACACATACCTTCTCTCAGTGAGGAAGTCCAACGGACACTGGCGCAGTGCTGCCAGATCGAGCTACCAAAAGTTCCCTAGGTTCACCTACAAAATCCCTGTTTAGTCCTTTATTTCCCTGTTACCTTTATGTTGTTATACATATTCCCATAATCTTATCAAGGTAAACTCTTATTATTACATACCTTAAAACGCCAGCTATTCTTGTTGCAAATCACTAGTTTTATACATGTCCTCTGTCATAAGCTCCAAGTGGAATGGTGTTATTTCAAAGTTGTAAGCAGATGAAGTTTCAAAAGTTTTCCTGGCATGAAGCATTCCATTTAATGTTTAAGTGTTCAGTGAATTTCTAACTTTGGTTTTCATTAGATTCACTTGAGAAAATAGCCTTTCAACACTGGCTCTTGAATGTGGCAAACACAGCAGTTTTTTCATTAGATTTCCAACACGTGGGAACAATGGTGTATCATCCCCTTTTTTGAAGTCACCAACTTTTTGCCAGAAATTGTAAGCACGTATATCAGGTACTACATTCAGTTCAGTGTTTCTGAGTAACCGCCACTCACTGTCTCTCTCATTTATGTCACTTTCAGGCACTAAGTTTGGGAAATGAGCCACTAAGGGGGCAATAGATTGGACAGTTTTCATCAGTACACTTTGTGGGTCTAAAGCTTTGAGACTTGTGAGTACTGGGTCCTTCAAATTAAACCTCTGCAAAACTTGAGAGGCTCCTTCTATGTAGAAGTCCAGACATTTTAATATAAAAGCATCCAGTAGCTGTTTATCCAGGTTTTGGCATGCTTGGAGTGATACAGTTACTCGACCTCCAAGATAACCTCTTCCAGTGGAAGAAAAATGGTTGGGTCTCTCACACTGACAGCTGATAATGGTGTGGATTCTAAGATGCGTGGTTTCATGTAGCACTCAAGTATGGTATGCAGGACTGCAGAGACTCTGCTGTGCAATGTATAAATCTTTGGATTCTCAGTCTGCATCTCTTTGTTCAGGTCACTAAATATGGGTAAAACATAATAAAGAAATCCTAAGTAAAGCTTAGAAAATGGGTCATGAAGTTTCTGAAGAATAGATTCAGCTGACAGGAGTCAAGGCTGCTTGAGTGAAAAACAGCTTCAGTGCTGGAAGCTGTTCAAGCAACCGTTTTACAGCACTATGCAGGAATAACCATCTTGTCTGACAGGGATGCAACAGTTTGTGGGGTTTCACACTGGCAAACTCCTGGAAGTCTTTATAGGCTGCTGTCTGCTTTGGTGACAAGAAGTAGTTATAAATGTCACGGGTCATATCTTCAACCCATCTTGGCAATTTTTTGCATGCATATGAAGCACACAGATGAAAGGAATGACATGCATTTCATTATGAAAAGATTGGGTATGTCATTCTTTAACATTGATGAGAGTGAATGGCGAACTCCCATCATTACACTAGCCCCATCTGCTGCAAATCCTATCATGTTTTGTTTGTAGGGGACATTTGCATCATCAAACACAGACTTAACACTTTCATAAAGGATTTCAGCGGTGGCATTTTCTAAAGGCACAAGTGATAAGAATGAATCCTTGATACCTTCTGGGGTGGTAACTCGTGCAACAAGGGCAAGATGTTTCATGCAGCCCCGGTCTGTTGACTCATCTACTATCAGAGAGAAACAATTTTCTCTAAGAAGACTGATTAAGTCGTTTTTCTTCTTTTGACCAAGGACATTTTTCACAATAGCTGCACATTTTGTTTTACCACACTTGAGTTTCTTTGCCACATCTGAATCTGGGCATATTGCTTGAATAGCTGGAACAAGTTTATCAGCAACCGAAAATGGAAGGTTAAGTTCACTTACGACTGCAGCTAATCGTATTTCAGATTCTTTCACTTTTCTTTCTGCATGTCTTTCTCCACTGACACTTGGCATATCAAGTACACTAACTGTACATTTAGCACTCTCCACAATCTTTTTAAGCTTGGCCCCTGCAGCATGCTTCTCTATTTCAGATTTGCCAACTTTTCCATCAGAATTACACAATTTGCAGTGGAAATACAGAGGGCGTTTACTACTACTTGTCAGCCAGCTTTTAAATTTGGGGTCACTTTCCCATTTTTCAGTGCATTTCTGGGTGTAAGGCTGCCTTTTACGCTTTGCTGGAGGAGTAGACATGACTACAAGTTACAACAGTAACTGAAATAGGTGTGAGACTTCCAAACGCCACTAGGTTTTATTCAGGACTGAATAAAAATTTGGAATCACGGCATGCATGGGAAGGACACGTACTGGACGGACGAGAACGATACGGTTGTGTTGCCAGTTACCACAACCCCCATCCCATCCTCTCTCTTTCTCTTACCTTAGAGAATTTAAGCAGAATTGCATGTACTGGTCTTGACACACACACACACACACACAATTTTGTCTATTATCTGAATCAAAAGAAGTGTGGTTCGTGGCATCACAGCCGTATCGTTCTCGTCCGTCCAGTATCTTTCAAATTTCCCTAGATTTTGGTGTATTTTGAATTTTCTTCCCTGTTTCCCTGTAGAGACATGAATTTCCCTAAAACAGGGAAATTTCCCTGTATCTAGCAGCACTGCACTGGCGCGTCTGGCAGCCAGGGTTGCCAGATCGGAGAGACACCTCACGGCCAGATTCAGTGCATTTCACGGCCAAATCAGGCCAAACTTGTTTTTGTCTACGGCCAAATTTCGGCCAAATTTGTTTTCATTAAAATTTGTAAATATGCTGTATATGAATTAGCCTGGCATGTAAATAAAAGGAATTTTAACCCTCCACATAGTCATTTGAGCCTGTACAAACAGGTAACAATAAACAGATAAAAGGGGAAATAAAGTGAGCTTACCTTAATTTGCAAATATAATGAAGCAAGTATAGCCATGGTATACTGTATATGTTGTCTCGGCTACTTTAATTTACTATCTTGGCTATACAACGATCTTCTCTAGGCCATTCCTGTTTGGGGTTGCCAAAGCAGATTGTCTTATACAATAGTTATCACAAATTACACAGCTTACATCGATTGTACTTCTTTTATCAGTATCACTTATAATGCATGTACCGTCTCACAGTTTCTTTACTGTATTAATATATACATATTATTTACAATGTTATTCATTTTTCTGATTTGTTTTCTCATTAGTCCATGTTCATAACTGCAAGGATATCTGGTTCATTCTCGCCCTCTGGTCCTTCATTTTCATACATGTTTACTGAGTTAAATAAATCCAGCATGTGCTGTGTTACTTCAAAGTTTCTGCAACATTTTCCTTTAAACTGAAGGTGCGCACGAATTCGAATGGTGGCATCCAACATTGTTGAACTAAGCCGATTTCGTAGTCTGGTTTTGACACAAGTTACACAAGAGAAGATCCTTTGTACAACAGCATTGCTTGTCGGTGTTGTTAGGCAAGCCATGATATATTCTCCTAATACTTTAAAAGGCCGGTTCCCGGCTGAATTTTTGTACTGTAAGACACCAGACCAGAAAGACACTGCATCCTTCGGAATCTTACCATTAAAAACAGACTCTTCCTCCCATGATAAATGCAATATTTTTCTGTATTGTTGCTCTTTGTCATCTTCTTTCGCTTTTCTTAAGTGAGGCAATGGAAGATCTTTAAATGCTGCACGTTCAGTCTGACTCAACACCTTGCAAGGGGAGAAAGCACTAAGACCTTTGAAAATCGCTGTTGATGTCGAGAAGTCTACTTTCCACTTGCGCTAAGGCCTCACACAGAAAATTTGTACATTGTTGTTTAATATCAGCTGCAATTTGTACAACTTCAGCAGAGTGGTTTTGGCTTTCTATGTAAGTATTCAGCTCTTGGGTAAATTTGGCACCATAATCGATCTTGTTTACCGGCAGGAGTTCTGCATTCTTGTCGAGGATTCTATTCTGTAGACTCTTATGGTGCAGAAGTAGCTCTTTTACCAAATCTTCAGGGTCAGCATCAGTAGACTGAAAGAGCGAATTAAGTCTTTCAAAATCTGTAACCACTGGAGACACAAACTGAAAATACAAAAAATTTCCTGGATCTTTTAACATGTTCAATATTTCTCTTGCTTTGTAGCGACATGAAGCATCTGCTTTTGGCAGTACAACTGAAAAGTAAGCTTTCAGTTCCTCCCAGTTTACAGGTATGTTGTATATGACCAGCCATCGTGTATTTGAGAGCTTCTGAAATGGGAGGGACATGCCTCTTCTCTCTTCATTTGCATCCATGACCATGAATAGTTCCTTGAAAGCTTCTCTGCGTAGGATGCTCTTACTGAACCACTTAGGAATTTCGTGTAAGAGATATCCCAGATTAGATGGCAATTTGTCAAACGCCTTTTCCATGCAAAGTGCGAGGGAGTGACATACACACTTGTTGAGTTGACAGTTGGGCGACTTCTACTCTTGACCAAACAGAGTTGTGTTCACCGATCATTGCAGATGCTCCGTCACTCCCAAAACCAACACAATCAGACCACTCCAGTCCCATATTCTCCAGGTTGTTACTCAAAGTCACAAGCAGTTCATGACCTGTAGCTCCAGTAATAGGGACAAGGCCTCCAAATTCAGTCACAATTGTAGATCTTAATTCACTGTAGTATCTGATAACATTGCACATGAGTTTGTCTGTAGCCACATCAGTACTTTCATCGATAAGTACACTAAACTTTTTTCCATGGACATCATCCTTGAATATTTTGAATAATGCTGGGGAGATTACTTTGGACAATAATATGCTACACTTAGTACGATGAAGCTGAATGTTCTCTAATTCACTGCCCTTACCGTTTCTTTTCACAATTTCTCCCACATGATCAACACTAGCTGTTGAGCAGTGAAAAGCTATAGCAACTGCAAGTTCTAGTTCAACACGTTTTTTTTTCATTGTCTTGTTTCTTGAAGATTTTCACTGGCAGTGTTCGGCACATCGCTGACGCATTTACCCTGCTAGAGTGTCCTTTAGTTTTTTCATGATCAGCCAATCGAGATGCTTTTGGAGCTATGGTGGTTTTACACAATTTACAATAAGCATCTTCACTCCCTTCACTGGCTTTCTTGGCCCAAACAAATTTCTCTTCCCATGATTTATTATATTTTCTCCCACTGTCATAGCTTCCTTTCCATTTAGATCTTGTTGCCATTGAGTAAGTTGTTTACAATATATAGAAATAAAGATTAGGCCGAAGAATAGGTCACTGTAACACCGAATTAAGTCTATATCTGCAATGAAATAGCCACTATCGAGTTCAAATTAAGACTGTTGCTCTGTTCCTCTGTCGTCACTGTTTCGATCAACTCTTGCCAGATAAAAGCCGACTGAATCCTAGAAACTTCCATGCCTAAGCTAATTTAGATAAATATCTATAATATGGCATGTGACCATGCCTAAAGCTAGATCTATACAATATTTTTTTTATTCTAAAGTGTGTGAAAATTGGTAGCATATGGGCATTGTATCTACACGTAATATCAGTTGGGGTATAGGTAACTGTGTCAGTGTTACTGGTTCGTCCTCAACGCGTACTCACGAGTTGGTGGAGGACCTATGCGGTTTGAAATTGGAAAGGGGAATATTACTGGTAATTAAAATAGGATTATAAGTTATATGAGGGAAAAAGTCATTAAAAGAAAATACGGCCAAAATTCGGCCACATGATTTGGCCGTGGATGTCTAATTTATTTACAGCCAGTCATTTTTGTATACTGCCAAATTTAAGGAATCTGACCGCAAAAACGGCCATCTGGCAATCCAGCTGGCAGCATGGTGTAAACTTGGAAAGATTGTGTAACACGAGGGGTGAGGGCAACGCTGAGTTGCCAAATAGCATCGCTCAGTCGCATTTAGCCGCCTAATGCTATTTGTCAGAATTTGATTTTTTTTTTTTTTATACAAGGAAGAAGGAACCAAAGGCCACGGCCCGCATACTGTTCCATCCAAGAAAAAGTAAAAACAATACAAAAGAGAGCCAAATTCAAGATCCATTCATTTCGAGATGCCTGGACACACTGCGTTTGAAAGATTGGAGATCATAGGAAGTAGGGAATACAGACAGAGGGAGACAGTTCCAGAGCTGACCAGTTGCTTAAATGAAGGACTGGGAGTAACGGTTAACTCTTGCAGTAGAGAGTTGGACAGAAAAGGGATGAGAGTTTGTTGCTAGACGCTACGTGCCCGTCTTAGAGGTGGAGGGATGCAAGCAGACAGTTCAGAGGAACAGTGACCATTGAAGTAGCGATAGAAGAGAGATAAAGAAGCAACAGTGCGGCGAAGAGAGAAAGGTTGAAGGAATCAGTAAGAGGAGGAGAGTTAATGAGACGAAAAGCCTTTGACTCCACCCTATTGAGAAGAGCTGTATGTAGGAAGCCTTCCCACACATGAGAGTTGTACTCCATACACGGGCGAATAAAACCCGTGTACAAAA
>JAGKTI010015972.1:0-19908 GCA_018397915.1 Birgus latro
CTGGCCAGGCGCATTAATGCTATAAGGGATGGACACATATGAATCTTCTTGTCTTCCTGTGTTCCACTTCCAGTCTGTCCTGTCACAAAGCCTCTCTCTAATACCTCCCCACCTCATCCCCTCCATCTCAACATCGGTCTCTCACTCACATAAGTATACCACTCTCCTAGTCAGTCTCCCATTGTCGATTCTTTCCACACGGCCAAATCATCTCAAGGTCTCAAGGTACTATTAATACTTTCCAACACATCCACAACAGCACAACACTCCTTCGCTTCCTCATTAGTTTGTCTGTCTCTCCAAGTAACTCCACACAGCTGTTTAGGATGATAACTTAGAGCAAATGAACTTTACTGTTCCTCGCTCCCTCTCTCTCTCTTTCTCTGTTTATCTTACCTTTCTCATTTTTATCTGATATCAACCTATCTTTCTCGATTTGTTCATTCCATTCATAATATGCGTGTGATTCTGCCTGTCTCATTTTTCTCTTTCCCACAGTCATATATAATACCTTCTACTTTATTCGCTCTCTGTCTTTTGGGGTCCTACATTTACCCTCCCAGTTTTGCTCCTCGGCCAGGCAGTTCATTCTTCCCAAGGCCATCTTCCTCACTGTCTACCATCACATAAAATCTTGTTCACCTCACCTTAGTCACTTCTCTCTCTCTCTCTCTCTCTCTCTCTCTCTCTCTCAGCTTACTTCCAGCATTTCTTCTTGTCTATTCCTCATGTTCATGACAGTTACATTCCTTGACTGTCTCCACATATCTACCCGTCCCCGCTCCGGCGGGACTCGGGGAGGGGTATTGTGTGTTCACTCGGTTTGTTTGTTTGTTTCTTTGTTTGTCTGTCTGTCTGTTTTTCTATGAACACTTTACGCGAAAACTACTTGTGCAATTTTGACTAAGTTACAAGAATGATGGGCTATGACCTTCTGGTCACCTGATTAAATTTTGGGCCAAACTGGGCCAAGGCTCAGGCTGTAGCCCTCCCCCCCCCAAAAAAAAAAATGCTATAACTCCTTTCAAATTCGTCATATCGACATGAAACCAAAACCAAAAGGTGCATCTTTCAAATCTGCATCCTATAACATGCCTCATTACCTCCCCCAGTTAGCGGTAGTAGGGGCGACAATGTCAGTTGGGTCGGGTCTAAAATTTCAAATGGGCATAAAATCATCAATTTTCGCCCGATTTACTCCAGATTTGATATGTGACATCTTTGACTAGATATCCTGTTGTATTTATACGTCAGCACTAAAATGACTGCCTGGGACGGGTTTGCTATGCCTTGACACCGCTTCATGTTTATTATTTATCCTAGTTTTCTCTTTTCTTCCGTTGAGAACTATTTTTCTTTGACTTCACCATCCTCCCTCTCTTTCATCTACCAGTGTCACCAACACTGTCATCACCATCATTAATATTACTGTCACTGTATCTTTTTTTTAATGTGTCCGACTTTGGGCATAGGCTTCACAGCCTGCTATCAAGGCCCAGTAGTCCTCCTACATGCCATACACCTCTACATGTCACCATTTCCGCGCTAACACCCACCGTCCATATTGAATACATGCTAGGGCTGTCTCATACAGGACTGGTGTATTGGTATTGGCGGGGGTATTTTTACGACATGTCGGCGAGTCTTCTGATAAATCAGTAAAGTCTGATTTTATGAAATTCAAATCTTAAACTGTTCCCTGCCTCAGCGGGGATTTGAACCTGGGTCCGGTAGGACCGCAGGCCTCCTCTCTACTGATTGAGTCACTGCCTCACTCCAGCTACCACCAGCATTATCATCACTGCCATTAGCACCACTAGCATTTTCATCACTACCATTATCATCATTTCTTCTATCATCACTTGTAATATCATCACAACGAAGGATATAATTTTAAAGGACAGACAAATTTCAAATTACATGAACATATTTGCTTCCCCGGTTCCTCATCTTTCCTTGTCTCAGGGTTAGGCAATATACGACCCTTCCAGAAATTTTCTGTGGCTCACCATTTCACTTATAAGTTACTATGGCGGTGCTGTTTCGTTACCACAAAGGACCACTTAAGTTAAAGTACGACGAGGAAGACTGCATTAGAGGGTTGGAAGGTAAGCTTAGGTTACATAGGTTAGGATGGTATAATCTTTGGACCAGTTTCTGGTAATACGGTGAGTTCGTTCCCACATGGCAAAGATCTCCTTCTTTTGTAAGCTGGGATGATGGCCAAGTATGGGTCATTTAGCTAGTTAACAAAGTGTTTCACTTCTTAACCAAGAAGGAGAATTAACAGTACAGTAGCAGCAGCCACCAGTTGGTCTAAGGGTCCAGGATGACTTTTTTTTTTTTATGCAAGGAAGAAGGAACCAAAGGCCAGAAGCTCGCAAACCGTACCTTCCAAGAAAAAAATAAAACAAAAACAATACAAAACAGAGCCAGATTCAAGATCCGTTCATTTCGATATGTCTGGACACACTGCTTTGAAAGACTGGAGATCATAGGAAGTAGGAAAAATAGACAGAGGGAGATAGTTCCACAGTTGTCCTGTTGCATAAATGAAAGACTGGGATTAACGGTTTACTCTTGCATTAGAGAGTTGGACAGAAAAGGGATGAGAGTTTGTTGCTAGACGGGTGCTACGCGACCGTCGTAGAGGTGGAGGGATGCAAGCAGAGTTCAAAGGAGCAGTGACCATTGAAGAAGCGATAGAAAAGAGATAAAGATGCAACAGTGCGGCGAAAAGACAGAGGTTGAACGGAGCAAGTAAAAGGAGGAGAGTTAATGAGATGAAACGCCTTTGACTTCACCCTGTTGAGAAGAGCTGTATGTGGGGAGCCTCCCCACACATGAGAATTGTACTCCACACAGGGGCGAATAAAACCCGTGTATAAAGTCAACAAATGTGCAGGAGTAAAGAAGGTACGGAGTCAGCTTTCATATCTAATCTCTTGGAAGCATATTTTACGTTGTAGTAAGACCGATTGCAAAATCGAAATACTTTATCCTTGCCTAACCCTTAACACTTCTACTAAATTTGTTCCAAATTAGGAAAAATGAGTCGATCTAGCCCCGTGACCATGATATTTTACATTTCCATCTGACCTTGACCTTTTACAGATTGGTCTCAAAATTATATTTTTTCTTTTTGCCTAACCTTAAAACCTACCATAAAATGTGGTGTTAGTCGGATGAAAACTATATAAATTGATCTTGCCGTGTACATGAACTTTAACCTATTGTTTCCCATACGCAAAAAGTCAACTCTGTGTGTGATCCTGAGCCGTTCCACCAAGTTTTGCATAAATAAGATGAAAATTGATTTAGTTATTTTGTTCACGCACAGATACGGATGATATTTCGACCTTTCCCTGTTACCTTGACCTCTAATAGAATATCATAAAACAAACGAAGTTCCTCGTTCTTGCCTTACTCACAACCCATCCACCAAGTTTGATCTAAAATGGATAAAAACTGTAAGTTGAACTTGCAAAGTCAAAAACTGACGTAGCCTTGTGACCCTGACATTTGACCTATTGTTCTCAAAAACAAAATTTCAACCACTTGGCTGATCATTAAAGTTATAAGAGTATCGTACTACATAGTTCACGATTCCTAAAGATAAGTTGTCTGGCGGTACCTGGGATATAATACAAAAATTGCTCTGTCAGAGTAAATGGTTATTATATCAACTCTCTTACCGTGACTCTTTGTCAGATGAATAAAACTGTCTGGCCTTAGCCACACTGCAGGGTTTTCCACCTTGAGACGATTATGTAATAGAAGCCGGTGAAGCACTGCATTTTTACACCCATGCATGCGAAGCGAGAGCGGGTATGTTCACTTGACGTGTGTGTGTGTGTGTGTGTGTGTGTGTGTGTGTGTGTGTGTGTGTGTGTGTGTGTGTGTGAACAAAAGATTCAGTTTTAACCATCTCAACCAAACTTGGTAGAGAGGTTAAGATATATGGGGATATATACAAAGTTTACCTATTAAAATTAAATTACAATTATGTACTGTCACAATGCGTGTTTTTTTTTTATTCCAGCATTTTTGAAACAGTTAATGATGATGGAATTAAATGGCTAGAAACAAACAAACATATCTGATACAATCAAGAATAAACTAACGACAATAATACACAAAAATAAATTGGCAGTTCATAACAATGCCAAAGTCAGTAAATTTGATATTACTGAGTAAACTTTCAAAGACAGTTATTGAAATTGATATATCGTGCTGCACAGAGGCGTTGCCAAAATACACACAAAAATTGTACCAAAATTATAATGCAAACGACTTTATATTCCTATGGAGTACCTGTATTTTACTGGATTGCTTCAACTTGTACATTTAATATCAGTATTACATCAACAAAGTGAGTTCCCCCAAAATATTGTAAGTATCTTACATGTTATCACACAAGGACTTTTGTAAACGTACTTTTTTATCAATCCCCACACGCCGGGCAATATTTAACGAAGTTGTCATCTAATTACGGGCAATTTCTCGGAAACCGCTGAAAATTGCTTGTTTTCAAACCTTAATATCTCGGAAGGTAGAGCACAGTGGTACTCAAATGGCGGACAGCGGTCCGAATCCGGACCGTGACGAGTTTTGGTACGGATCCCAGCGACTTCCATCATTGAATATTCAGTATCGCCATCGAATGAAACACAATATTTTGCATTTCTGGATGATTTATGTCCACAGTTCGGCTCAAATAATCAAATAAATATAATTTCATCGGGTTGCCAGTTATGTTTAACTACTGCAATAATACCAACCTGTTCACTTGAAGGTTACAGTGGAAACGAGTGAACTAATTGATCAACACAGAAGCTACTGATTTTTCCAGCTACTCTAGGTGCTCTCATCAGTCAAAGTAACGTGAGTTCCAGAATAATAAATAGCATATTATTACTCTGATCTGGTCAGCATTAAATATTGGTAACATGAGAACAGGATCCCTAGCCGTAGGAATTCTGAATTTATCAAGTTACACTGCATGTACTCGTGCCCACAACTTGTTGCCACTGGCTTGTTCAGTTGATGAATTGACAGAAAGATACTGAAAAATGATGGTGGTTGTGTTGAAGTGACTGTGCTTATCTCGGGATGGTAACTGTAATTTGGGCAACAGAAGAATCGTTGTGTCTCCTTGAAAAGGTGCGAGTGTGAAGAATAGATTTTTGTGTCTCAACCACCTTCAGAACAGAGGAAAATATGTACTTTAAAGCTTCTTTCAGTTTTGATCAGGGTATTAATTTTCTGCACAGTTTCGATATATTTTATAGAATTAACTACTCTGCATCCTAAAATAAAGGTAAGTATTTTAACCCTTTCTCAATATCAAATACAGTATAATACATCTGGACCTCTACAACATCGGATGATAGTATGACTGGACCTTCACAGAAAGTAATTGAGGAACTCTGATATAGCACTTCGAGAAACGAATTAATGACCATCAACTCGTCTTCTTGTGATTGAAAGTATCCCCAGCTCTGCAAGTCCTTGCATTATTGAGTAATGACATGAGTAAGAGAGCTAATTTTCTCCGCAAGAATGGCGTGAGAGCAGGACGTGTTCGTGCATCGGCCCTCGGCATCGACAGTATTCTTGGAAAGAGGCTTGGCAAGGGCAGATGATGCAAGGGTCCACGTAAGGTGGGATCAGAATAGGATGAAAGATGTAAGAAAACATCGTCCCACACCTGGCAGAGTCACAGAGATGACTGACTTATGCTTGCTTCAGATGCTGGAAGGCTATCCCCACCCTTTGTAGATGAGATCAAGCGGCAGCCACTTCAAACTCTGGTATGAAAACACCTGCGGTTACAGCCGTCCCCCAGCACCCCCGATCCATCAGTTTTGTGTCGGATATAACCATCACCTAGCGCTTAGGGGTTAAATACTTCTACCGTATATGATAAGATAAATTAGACTAAAAAAGACATTCCTAATTACGTATAATTGTGTCTCTAACATCAATGAAACCATCAATGCTGGACAAACATGAGTAGTTTATGAGATACCCTTCCCTGCACCATGCTCAGACAACTTTTCACCATACTGTGTATTACAATGCAGCTGACTGCTGAAAGCAATGTGACCACTTTTCGAAATAAATACACAGATCTGAAAGTCAGCCTAAAATTACTCTACACTAATGGGGACAAGTCCACCAAAAACTTATCAAAAATGTTGCAGTCTAAAATAATAATTCTTAATACAAGATCCTGCATACAAGTTCAAAGTGTACTAAACATGATATATGTGAATGTTACTTGGTTACCTAATTATTCTATTACATATTACGGTTGATGTAGACTAACAAAAATACACTTTGCTTGTCAATGTCTTTGAAGCATTATCTATCGCCTCTGGCAGCAAAGTTGAACGGAAGTTCTGCATTCACCCGTGATGTCTGTTTGTCTGCATGTCTGTTTATGCATAAGATACCTCAAAAGATCATATTTCAATTAAATCTGGTAGATAGGTGGGGAGTGGGTCAGGGAACAGTTGATTAGATTTTGCGGTTGATCCGAATCCGTATGCATGAATAAATCATAAACTTTATTGGTGCTGACGGAGGTTTGTGGCATTTGAGATGGTATAACAGGGCAGACTAAGGCCGTAGAATTAACTTACCATGTGATACTGAAAAAGTATTCGTCTTGTCAGAAGAAGCTGGCAATGGCAGATGTATATGCTCTCTAAGAACTTTATAGTTTTATAAGTATTATATGAATAGCAAACATTTATTATTATAGGTACCATATATAACCACCGATAGTGTGCATGTTAATCCATGCAAAACTGAACATAATTTCCGGTGTGAAGTGAAAAAACAGGGTAATCCTTTTTTGAATCACAATTACTTTGCACAATGACTTGTTCTTTCTGAATAGATTTATATTTTCATAATTTAAAATGTTAAGATACAAAATACAAACACACACACACAAACACACACACACACACAAACACACACAGACACACACACACAGACACACATACAGGGTGCTACCCAAAAGTTCCCCAAATTTGAAAGCAGGGTGGAAACAGCTTGTCACATTGTCTGTGGATGTTAGGTGGCAGTGCATACATCCTTTTATTCTTAGTGTGTCATGTGGCATAGTGCAGAGTGGATATGTTCGTTGCATGTGTATGTTTTTCATTGTTGTGTTTGGGTTAGTTTGCAAATTTTGTGATTAAAAAAAATGGAAGTAGTGAAGGAGCAATGTATGTGCATCAAGTTTTGTGTGAGACTAGAGAAGAATGCATCAGAAAAATTACTGGATAATGTAAAATTAGTGTTACCTTGAAGTGTTTGTGGAATATTGGTAATAAGAGGTGAAAAGATTAGTAAGAATGTAAGAAGAGAGTGGATGAAGAGTCTGCAAGGAATTTGAATGTGAAGTGGAGGGAATGTAAGAAAATGTTCTGGAAGAAAGTTAAGTTTGTAAGACAGGATGGTAAAGATGGTAGGGGAGTGAAAGATAAAGACGGTAGATTGCTGGTGGAGAAAGGAGAAAAGTGAACAGATGAAGAGAACACTTTAAGGAATTGCTAAACATACAGAGTGAAAGTAACGTAAGTATGAGTGGCTTGGAAATGGCTGGAGAGAGATGAGAAGGGAGGAAGAGATCAGTAGGATGGAAGTAGTGGAAGCAATAAAGGTCAAAATGTTGAAAGCCCCAGAAATTGATGGAATGTGTGGTGAAATACTGAAGTAGTAGAATGGATATAGAAGATGTGCAGATTTGCCTGGGAGTAAGGTAGTGTCCCTGGGGATTGGAAGTCTAGTATAGGTATTCCCCTGCTCAAAGGAAAAAGGGAAAAAGAAATGTGTGGTAATCACATGTGCATTTGTCTTCTTATTGTAATAGGAAAAATATATGGTAGGATACATACTAACAGAGTTAGGAAAATAACAGAGTAATTAGTTGGAAAAGAAGAGGGAGGTTTCAGGAAAGGAAGAGGTTGTGTAGATCAGATATTCATCCTAAGATATTTATTGGAAAATTTCCTAGAGAAGGGAAAGAAGATGTATGCTGCCTTCATAGATCTGGAGAAAACACATGACAGGGTGGGTAGACAAGGAATGTGGAAAATAAAAGTATATGAGGTAAATGGGAAGCTGTTGAATGCAATAACGAGTATGTATTAGGGCGTTAAGGCTACAGTGCGTGTGGATGATGAACTGATAATCTTTCTATCTGAATGCTGGATTGAAAAAGGGATGTGTCATGTTTGCTTGGTTGTTCAATTTGTGTATGGGTAGAGTTATAAACGAGACACAAGATAAGGCAGTGGATGTTGGAGCAGCCCTAATGAGAGAGGGTAGTGTTTGGAAACTTCCTGTTTTGTTGTCTGCAGATGAATACTGTATTGTTATGCCGGTAGGATCACGGTAGTGTTTTATATCTGGAGATGTGAGGAACATACTAGCAAGTAAATGTTATGCCATAGGATTAGGCTAATGTTTATATAAGGAGATGTGAAGAACATTATGGTGTTTTTGGAATAACTTTTATGTTCGTTTTATTTTGCCTTACGAATTAGTTCTTGTCATTATTGTTATTTGGCATTGTTAATTTACGAGCATTTTTGCATCAGAAACTGTGAGTTCTCTTCTAGGCTCTCGAATGTTCTGGACTGTACTGGTAGGGGTATTCAAAGAGAACTTCCCACCACCACGACCATTGAGTTTTAGTCAGTTAGCCAAGAGTGACAGACAAAGGAGTTGTGTGTGCGTGGGAGTTCAGTTTTTTGTCAGTGACAGAGTTAGTGAATCAAACAGTGAGAGTAATCAGTGATGGACGGAGTAGTCAGACAGATAATCAGTAAGTGAGAGTTAATCAGCCAGTGAACGAGTGACAGAGAGTGAAGGGCAAAGTTAATGTGGGACAGAAAAGTCATTGTTTTGCAAGTATACCTCATCTGTGCTTAGAAGAAATAAAACTCTGAAGAGTTCATCTGCCTTTGACTAACCGCCTGGCCTATTTACGTGTCGTTCTCGACGTATCAATGGAACCTTCTTAAATTGTAACAGTAATGTTAAGTGGAGACGAAGGGGAACTACAAAGTCTGGTGAATGAGTTTGGGAGATTATGCAGAAAATAAAATCTAAAGGTGAATGTAGGCAAGAGTAAAGCTGTGGTCCTCGAGAGAAATGAAGTCACTGAATGCACAGTGGGGCTGGATGATGAGGAAATGGAAAATATGAGTGCATTTAAGCACTTGGGTAGTGTGATGAGTAAGGATGGAAGTTTGGAGGATTAAGTGCTATAAAGGATACAGCAGGGAAGAAATGTTGCTGCGTCATTGAAAGCAGTGATAAGAGACTGGGAAGTGAGCATGGCTGTAAAAAAAAGTTGCTGCATGAGAATACTATGATAGCTACTTTAATGTATGGAAGCAATGCTTGGAACTTTCTGGGGGGACACAAATAAGAGTGAGAGCAACGGGAATGAGTTTTCTGACAGGAGCATGTGGAGTTGCATGGAGAGACAGACTGATAAATAAGGAAGTGAAGGAGCTCTGTGGTGTAGATGTGGATGTGCTAGAAAGTGTTACGAGAAATGCACTGAGGTTTTTTCGTCATGTGGAGAGGATGGAGAGTGAGAGACTGGCGTGGAGAAAGTATGTGAGGGAGAGGGAGGGGGGGGAGGGGGAGGGGGAGAGGGAGGGGGAGATCGAGAGGGAGATGAAGGGATGGAGTAGAGAGGTATATGAGAGAAGGGGTATAAGTTGGGGGAGGGCAGTGAAATGGCAGGGGACAGGGCGACATGGAAGCGATTGGTATGTGGCCACCCCTTATGGGATTAGGGCGTCTGGCTATAGATATATACATACAGTTTTGCTTTACTGATCTGTAGTAGCAGTGGTGGTATAGTAAGAAGTAGTAGTAGATCAAAATCAGTGTCTGACAGAGTAGGCCATCAACAGCAGGTAAGCAATCGTCCTTGCAGGGCTGTCCCTTGCAGTAAACTGTTGTTCCCTTGCCGTGGACAATGACATGTTACAACGAGGCGCGGGGTAGTTTGGATGCTTGGTTTCCGGATGAACGTTGCATCTGCATCTCTCCACTCTTTTAACGTGGGTACCACAATTGGCTCCACATCACCGTGTTATTTGGTTATATGGTTACCACCCAGCGTTGTAGAGGGTTTCCTGGGTTACAGCAAACCATTAGGCCTGTCACATGGTGTAGTGTCACTGCATCGAGTGAGTGGATGATGGATGACCCCACCTATCACAATATGTGATGTAGTGTTGGTGTGTGGTTAAGTTTTAGTTTAGAGTAGTGATGTTAGAGTGTAGTGTTTGAGTATGATGAAGCATTTCTATTTTGTTTTTGTTATGTGTTGGTGTGAGGTGAAGTATGGGTGTATGGTGCAGTCTTGGTGCATAGCATATTATTAATTATGCTTGGCGTGTTGCTGTGTATGGGGAATTACTGGTGAATGATGGTGATGGAACTATGTTAAAGGTGAATGTTCCACTACTGGATAAAGGGATTATATTCTAACACACACCTAACACATACATTTTTACAGTGACAAAGTATCGTAAATTTAATCAGAAGCATTCATTCACTGGAACATGATTTACATACATTAGTATAATTATCATCGTAAATTTAATAAGAACTATTACTCATGCGAGGAATCAATTAACATAGATTATTACAACTGTCAGGTAAGTAATGTAAATAGGCTATAAAAGTGCAAGTATAAATTCCTTCCAACTTGCAGCTCACAAAGGACCCAGTTTACTTTTGCATCAGAGCACATTTTCACCAACGAAGTAGGTGATTCAAGGATACATCCGCTAGTAACATTCAAACGAAGGTAACGGAAACTTTCAGTATATTAGGTTCAAGACAGAGAATCAAGTAAACGACAAAAAGACGACACATTGGACTCCCCAACACGTCATCTGTACATAATCTTCAGCTGCTACAATACCACAGTCTACCGACCACCTTGCATCTGGTAATCCAGGGCCGGATCCAGCACTTTGGAAAATGAGGGAGTGATTTCTAGATGATTATCATTTAATTCTTTTTAAAAAAAGCATCATAATGCTCCATTATTATAGTTGTTTAACAGCAGAACAAGAATATAGACGATTGCAAGCTTAATAGCATATTAATGGAACTTACTTAGGTAGGTAACATTTGTTTTATTATACGGTATCATTAGTCTGACGAATATAAAGGGGGTATAGAGCCCCCATCCCAACCCCCAGTCCTTGCCTCTAATCTAGTCTGTCCATAGCCTCATCAGTGTCCCTACACCGTCCTCATTCTCATTCAGAAATGACATAGCCTGTGGGTACTCCTAGATCCCCTTGTTAATTCTTCTCTGACAAACATCTTTATATTTATATTACAATTTCCGTCAAGATACTTCAAACCCTAGGTTCATTTTTCATAACTTCTCTTGCAACATCAGCTGAGTCTTGGTTATAGTAATATATGAGTGGGATGACTTTCCTCTCCAACCAAACCTCATCTTGCCCGAGAGTACTATTCACCCACCTCCCCAGCTAAATCCAGTATCCTGCCTCTCGCCCAGTAGTCTTTCCATCACGTCCATTGCCATTTTTTTCGTCTTTTATCCATTTGCTCTTGAAAAAAAACTTTGATCATTTGCTACCACTTGATGTCTTCAATTCAAATGAAGTGATATGCATTCATTCCCTTTTTTACTCTTTTCAGTCTCTTTTATTGTCTCAAGATGGATCTCTCGAAGTGCAAAAATTAGATATAGCTGACATTAACTCCTTCACTAACTGAGGATCATTCATAACTTGAATAAAACCGAATGGGGGTAGCGGGGCTTATGAAATACATGTACAGTCACCATCAAAAATTCTGTTGTTTCTGTTTCTCTCACGTTAAATTTGGAAACTCAGTGTTGAATGTTCAGCAGTCGTAACTGATGACACTGATCTGTGACGAAATTAAATCATTATTGTTGGTTGCTTCAGTGTCACAACACTTGATTTTCAAAGTACTGTACATGGAAGAAAAGTTGGAGCGACAGAACTTCTGATGCCGACTCTACTATGGCTAATGAGGTTAGTGGTATTCAGATCCACAGATTTACTAATTGTTTATATACGAGTATGCTTTAAATTGCTTTGCTCTCCAACCATAACCCAGTCCGTCATCCTTCCATTTACTCATCAGATATTCTACTGACATCCTCTCATTCCACCCCAACCGCATCCAGTCTCCTTTCTCTTGCACAGCAATTTCGTCGCAGTTCCAGTGTTGCTCCCCTTCCCATGAACTCATTCTGTCCAATAATTAAATTTTTAAGTAATATATTAATTTATTCTTTAGTGTCGGGATAGGTTTTTTGAAAAAAATAAAAATGACAAATTTTATATTTCTCTCACTCCTCTATACGAGATCATTCCTTCGATCCCAGTAACGTCTTTTTCATTATTCCTGACTTATTTCTAGCTTAGGTTGAGTTCGATATGTAGTGGGTTGCACATGGAATTAAGAAATTAGAAATGGTAGGGTTAGATGTGGAATAATAAACTCCTTCAATACGAAAAACCTTTTCTAAGCTGAACAGACTCGTGTTGAAGCAGCAGGCATAACTAAAAAGGAAACCACCCATATTCAAGGAAGTATTACGGCTAGAGGCAGCAAGAATAAGCTATAATGCGACACCATCCCACTGAATAGGCTGTGTCACCATACACTCACTTGATATTATACTGACCATCTCATTCCTCCCCAACCACATCCAGTAACATGCCTCTCGCACAGCAATTTTTCTACCACGTCCGAGTCACTCCTGTAGCCCATATCGATCTGTCCGGCGAGAACTTTGAACGTCCAGGCTGTAGTTTCCATTTATTTATTTATTACTTTTTTATTTTCTTTGATATTAACAATGATCTCTGGAATATATTATTAATTTTGGTCGGGGTATTTTCCAGGACGGAAGTATTTTAAAATGAGAATAAATTCATTTTTACAACTAGGAAGAAAGCGACATATAAACTAAAAAAAAAAAGTCCCTCATCCCCAAACATTTTCATGTGCCTTTCAGCGGCCACCAGGATGGAAACTGCAGCTGCTGTACAAGTGCAGTTTGGTCTCCATATCCAGGTTCTGAGACGTTTTGTCACACACATTTGGACGATTCTTGCTGAAATATTTTCATCAAAATACGCCACGGGCCTTGAAGACCTAAAAGAATGGGTTCGATGCATGACAAACATCCTATCTTATTATACATTGGTTTGTTCCTATAGATCCTCCATAATATACCAGCTGAGATCTTAATCTCTACAATCCTCACACGTCGCTAGGTATTTGGTCAGTAATCCCCACCATCTCTGCTGTGATAAGCTGAAGTAGACTGTAGCACCAGTCGAGCAGGGCAGTACTCCCAAGATGGATGGAAAGCTGATGAGAGGGAGAGCTGGAGCTATCGTTTCATCAGCCCTCGGGACTAGTTCCTGACCATCCCCCTTTGTTGAAATTTTTCAGTGTTTCAGTAACACAGAGAGCAAGCCAGCATGCTCTCCAGTACAAGTTCCTCTAACTGTCAACACCAAACTACGTGCACATTACACAGTACACTTCCTTTTCAAAACTAAACATGAAAAATGGCGTCTAATAACCAAGCCTCGGTATCTCCGGGGGGGAGGAGGAACCATAAATGCCTCCATCATCTGCCCCTCTCCCAGCGACGACTGAACGAGTTACCTGGACCCCCTGTCTGACTTCTTCATTTCTGCAACATTCGTGGCCATTCCTCTAACTTTCTCTCAGTTGAGCACCACCTCACCTTCTCTTCTTAACTGAGATTCAGCTGTCTGAGGCAACTGATAGCAAACCCTTTTCTGTTTCCTGCTACTTTCTCTATACTCATTTCAAAGCCAAAGGTGGCTGTTGTGTATATGCACCAAACGACTTATCTTGCTCTCGTACTCCTGAACTTGATTCTTCTGAATTCTCTGCTGTCTGGCTTCGGCTTTCCTGTCATTCTCTGATTAAATATATCTGCGCTGTTTACTTATCCCCTAACTCTACTGACTATGAAAAATTCTTCAACTATCTTACTTCTACAATGGAACACATCCTATCCGTTTCTCCTTTCTCTGAAATCTCCATTCTAGGAGATTTCAATGTTCACCACCACCTTTGGCTCTCCTCTCCTTTCATTGATCCACCTGGTGAACAAGCCTACATCTTTTCTATCCTTAATGACCTAGTGCAGCTTGTAGAGCACCGTATCCGTATCCCTGACTGCCTTGGAGAGAGTTCCAACATAAATGACCTCTTCCTAATAACTAATCCTTCTGCTTACACTGTTAATCTTCTCTCTCCGTTGGGCTCCTCCGATTACAACCTTATTACCTTAACTTGTCCTATCACTCCGGTACGGTCTGTGGACCCCCCAAAGAAACGTCGGTTGTGGCAATTTGGAGCTGCTGAATAGGAGGCCCTCAGGCAGTACTTCTTTTACTTTTCGTGGAATGATTATTGCTTCCATGGCCGGAAGCCATCTGAGTGTGCTTCACTCATTACGGAGGTTTTTCTCTCAAGCATGGAAGCATACATTCCTCTTTCATATACTCTGACTAATGCAAGAAAGCCTTGGTTTAATCACACTTGTTCTAATGCTGTCCACAACAAGAAAGCCTATAAAAAGTACCGGAGCCAACCCACCCTTGAATCACATCATTTTTATGTTTCTTCCCGGAATCGTGCTAAGTCGTTTCTTTGCTCTGCCAAAAATAATTTCCTTCGTACTAAATGCTCTCAACTCTCCAACTCTAATTCTTCCCGCTCCTTCCGGCACCTTGCCAAAAATCTTTCTAACAACTTTACCCCATCATCCTTCCCTCCTCTTTTCTACTCTAATGGCTCTGTAGCTATTTCTTCTACTGATAAAGCAGATCTCTTCGTTCAGACTTTCTCATCCAATTCCACCTTAGACGATTCTGGTGCTGTTCCTCCATCACTTCTCCACTTTGACTTCCTTATGGCTGACATTAAAATTTCTTCAGATGATGTATTTTCTGCCATCACTGGCCTCAAAACTAGGAAGGTATTTGGGCCTGACGGGGTCGCTCCTGTTGTCCGCAAGATCTGTGCTTCTCTGTTTACACCCTGCCTAGGTAAACCCTTCCGCCTTTGTCTGTCAACTTGTATCTTTACTTCTTGCTGGAAGTTTGCTCTCATTCAGCCAGTCCCAAAGAAGGGTGACCATTTCCAACCCTCTATCCATCGCCTAATTGCTTTAACATCCTGTGTCTAAATAAGTTTTCGAGTCTTTTCTTTACAGAAAGACTTTACAGCATCTTTCCTATCACAGCCTTCTTTCTTATCGTCAGTATGGGTTCCTTCAGGGATGCTCCACTGGTGATCTTATCATCTACCTTTCAGACTCCTGGTCACCCTCCTTCAAGGACTTTGGTGAAAGCTTTGCCATTGCACCTGACATCTCAAAGGCTTTCGACTGAGTCTGGCATAAATATTTTCCAAAATGCCCTCTTACGGTTTCTATCCTTCTATCTGTGCCTTCATCTATAGCTTCCTTTCTGGTCATTCTGTAGCTACAGTTGTAGATTGGCCACTGTTCTCCTAGATCTGTTAAAAGTGGTGTTCCTCAGGGCTCTATCCCATCACCAACTCTCTTCCTTTTATTCATCAATGACCTTCTAAACTGTACATCTAACCCTGTCCACTCATTTTTTTTTTTTTTTATGTGTCCGACTCTGGGCATAGGCTTTTACAGCCTGCTATCAAGGCCCAGTCGTCCTCCTACATACCATACACCTCTACATGTCACCACTTCGGCGCTTAACACCCACCGTCCATATTGAATACATGCTAGGGCTGTCTCATACAGGACTGGTGTATTGGTATTAGCGGGGTCATTTTTACGACATGTCGGCGGGTCTTCTGGTAGATCAGTAAAGCCTGATTTTAATGAAATTCAAATCCTTAAACTGTTCCCTGTACCAGCGAGGATTCGAACCTGGGTCCCACGGGACTGCAAGACAACTCTCTACCGATCGAGCTACCGCCTCCCCTGATGACTCCACCCTTCATCTTTCCATTTGGTTCCTGCAATGTCCATCTCAGCAGTTATTTCAACAAACAAGGGGTGAGGCTTTGGCACACCTAATATCTGACTTGGTTGCATCGAAGATTCACGGCCGTATGCTTAAAGCTAATGTAGGACCTTTCCTAAGGGCCCTATATCAAAACGGCATGCAAAAAGTTTTAAGTAGGAAAAGACTTCCCTCAATTTGTAGGGGTTGTTCCAATATTTTCTTAAGGGGAGGAATGCTATGGCTTTCGCAAACCCTATATTTAACTATGTGTAACAAAGTAACTCTCTACCTCCAGAAACCATAGAATAATGTAAGTAATTCATGTACAAAATATTTTAACTTGCTAAAAATCCAATGCAATCATATAATGGAACTGAACTATTGGTTATTAAAACACACAGGCCGTACCTTACCGAGTAGTAGGTCAGGCTCGGGCCCGTCTCTGCCCAATCATAGTGGTGACGCATTTTTTTTAAAAGAGTAGTTAATGGTAGGTGAGATCCTAAAACTGACATATGTAAACCACTTTTATACCTTACCCATGTGATTTAACTGAATATAGAACGCTCAGTCAACGCTACAGGTAATAATATACGTTAATTCATAATAGGAGAAAGGTACTGTTCTTCGCTCATAGGCCAAACTATGAAGCGTCGTGGCAGCATCAGATCATCTTTGCGTTTTAATATCAGGCACTGCAAACTGTTTTTCATTTTCTTCTAATACCATTTTTAGTTATTAATCAGCAGCATCTTATTCATAATTCTAGGCAACAGTTAAAAGAGACATAGGACCACCTTATTTTGTATTTTTTCCTTGCTTTAGCCCTTCGTGGAGTTCTTCAAGTACTCTCGAATTGCGTTTTCAAGTTTCGGTGTTTTTCGTTTCTTTAAATGTGGTGAAAAGTGCATTAATAAGCGGTGTTTGTTCACAGACAGCCACTATCTTGCGAGGCACGAAGATAGATACGCCATCTTAGAGCGCCATATATGAGTGACATTACCCTTGCAGTGCCTACTTATCCAAACCTAGCCTAAATTTTCGTAACAACCGAACCTTATTTATCCTAACCTTACCTAACCAATTTTATGCTAACCTACCCAATTTTATAGTAACCTAACCAAACGTATCCTAACCTGTGTGCGAAGACTGAGGAACGCCATCTTAGAACGCTATTTTTCGGCGAAATTGCCTTTTATCAGTGTTCGTTTACCCAAACCTAACATAAATTTTCGTAATTCAACCCAATCTTATTTATCCTAACTTATTTTAGGCTACCCTAACCAATTTTAGGGTAACAACCAAATTCATCCTAACCTAACCCATCGCAAGCGCTAAACTATCATTTACAACTCAAGTATTGATTAAAAAGTTTATTACTGTAAAAGTATATAAAGCATACGTACTAAAAAGTGCTAATATATTAAAAAAAAAAAATACGGGAAATTATATTGTTTCGTTGCTGATTGACATCGTCTGGACAAAGAATAGTCACGGTGACTTCCACGGGAGCACTTCCGACATACCAACCGGTCAGGCAGGGCTACCAACGCCCCCCTTTCCCTTAATACTCTCTTAGCATACTGTGTAAAAATTGAGGGCTTGCTTGTGCTTTCCTTAGTGTGTAAAGTGGGGACCAATGTAGGGCCTTTCCATCTGTGTTTAAGCATACGGCTGTGAGCCCTAAATTGTGATACTACTGCCATATCACATATACTATCGACACATTATCTGGTTGTAACTGTTCTGTCAGCGAATCTTGTCTCTTTTTTTTTTTTTTTTTTTTTTAAATTAAAATACTACTTTGTATACTGTGTTCACCCTTGGATGCTGCCAGTCATTGTTTCTAATGTGGATATCACTTTCATAGACCTTTGTGTATTCTATATTTCCTATTTTAAACCTCTTGCTCTTACTCATTCGACTTAATTGAATGCATAGGTAAATGAATGGATGAGAAAAAAGAACATTTCATTAACTTGTTCGTAGCACTGGTCGGCCTAAGCAGACTATGAGTGTAGCCATTAATAACATTGGAAGAATGTCGGAACAATGACACGAGACGTTTTAGTGTTTGGATGATGCCAGAATAGATATATTACGTCACTGTGAATTGGTGATAATGGCAAGATACATTTATAAATTCTAATAACTCCTGCAAAAATGAATTCACTCATGAAACTGACAAATTTTCCTTAGCAACAAACATAATAATTCATGCCCATCATATCGAGTAACATCAGAAAACTCCAGACGTTCAGATGCTTCACAACACGCTTCATAAACCCCAGAAGCTATCTGGGGAGAGGAAAGGAGGGAGGGGGTGTAGAGGGGGAGAACGCCACGTTGCCACATTCGTCAAATCGCTCACCATGAAAGGAACGAAACTTCTGTGGCCCATAGTACATCGGGCTGAAACCCCATCCATTCCTCTCAACTCTTGGCTCCTGCCTTGCTTGCTGTGCACGTGGCCTGCCCTGTGCCCTGCCTCGGCCCCTAGCAGGGCGCCGTGGTGGCGAGTCCAGCGAATACTCACTTGATGAGGCAGGTGGTAGTGGTGGTGGTGAGGCTGGTGACAGTGATCCTGGTGGTGATGGTGATGAGGAAATCCGGTGATGGACACGTGTCTGCCTGCCATAAAATGATGGTGGCCGTGCACGTGCACCTGCATACCCCGACTTACTTGGCTGTGGTGATGAGGCAGGATCGTGTTGCAAGGCAGGTGGCGATGCAGGCTGGCATGCGAGGCACGTGTTGAGGCAGGCCAGCATGGTGAGGCACATGGAGAGGCAGTCCAGTGAGGTGAGGCACGTGGTGAGGCAGGTAAAGATGCAGGATGAGTAAAGGGTCAAGTGGGAGAAGCTAGTGTAGTGGTAGGCTGAGTGAAAATTTACACAGTAGGACTGGAGTCACGTGCTGGTGCAAGGCTTTGCCTGCAGCGTTTCCTCCTCCCTCCCTCCTCCACCTCCTTCCTTTCTCCACTCTCTACCTCCTCTTTCATCTTCTCCACTGTGCGAATATCCCCCTTCCAGGATCATCAGTATCATGTGACCCATTTCCATTATCAGAAATGGCAGATGAACGTACAGAGGGAAAGATCACTGCAGAATGGAGAACTCACAGTCACCCTCCTCATTTGACTCAGCATGATGAGGTAGCTTTCCTCAGAAGAAGAGTCACTTACCCCACTCACAACTGGCGATAATGGTAAGTCCAATTGTCCCCCTATCACACTATCACTAACGCCTTTCCTTTTTGGGCCTTTAGGCTTCACGGTGTAGAAGTCAGCGGCTGCGGCCACTCAGCCGAGGATCTGGACACGGAGATTTTTTTGCGTAGGTCTATCCACGATGGAGGTATGCAAGCAACTGGAGCATGACTAAGATGCGTGACGTGACGGAGGGTTGCCAATGGCTGCGTGTGGTGGAAATAACCAGCTGAATATTCAAACAATGGCGCTAATTACTAGATCATGTATACAAGTCACCCACAAACATGTATACATGACACCCGGATGCGATGGGTTAATAAAGATTATTACCAATTGGAGGGGTTATATACAGTAGTGCCATCAGTAACCCTTTCACAACTAGGGCACCATCTTAGGCAGAATGCAGTCATTTACAGGTAACAAATAAAGTAAAAAGAACCAGAGTACTAAAGTGACTAAGAATCTGAATTTAGTTACTACAGTTCTCTTTGCTCCTTCATAAAAGACCTACTGACACGAGAGAGAGAGAGAGAGAGAGAGAGAGAGAGAGAGAGAGAGAGAGAGAGAGAGAGAGAGAGAGAGAGAGAGAGAGAG
>JAGKTI010015973.1:0-17090 GCA_018397915.1 Birgus latro
AGAGAGAGAGAGAGAGAGAGAGAGAGAGAGAGAGAGAGAGAGAGAGACTTACAACACAGATAAAGACCTCACAAATTCCAAAGAAGTTAGTATAAACACTGAAGTTACTGGACAGCCACACAGTCTTCTTGGTAGCCACTTAGGTTACAATCACGAGTCTGTTTTAAGTGGTGGGTGTCTTTGTCTGTACTACCTTAAATATACGTACTCCACACCCTCCTTGTTTCCACTCCACACCACTCTCCTCCACTCTACACCACTCACCTGCACTCCACTTCTTTCCACTGCATTCCTCTCCCCTCCACTGCACTCCACTCCCCTGAACTCCACACCAATGCACTCCCCTCCACAGCATTCCGCTTCACACCAATCCATCTCACGCTAAAGTGCTACCGTATGTCCTGTTTTGATGCTGTCTTCTTTTCAACTGCAGCTTCCATATATTCATACTCATACGTCTACCCTACACGACACCTGTGCACCGATAACACACTTGCAACACGTACAAGCAACACGTGTACAGGGTGATTGATGGTGTGTGTATGTGTAATCTTCCAAGTATTTATCCATTACACTTCATAGTTTTCCAAGTATTTTTCCTTAACATTCCAACCTAACCAAATCGATAAAGGAACATTGTTCAATCTCACTCTTATCATATTCGTTATCAGCATCATATAACTGTCATAAAACCATTACACCGTGTCGTACTTACGCAATGATCAAACTTGTGTCTTGTCATACACGTCCAAGAATCTCTGAATGCCACCTCTCCCAGACTTATTCCAGGGACGAATGCAGATACACCATTTTTTTTTTAATGTATTCTTTTACGTCATCACTACCCCGTCAACACTCACTGCACATTTTATCATTACCAAGTACTTTTTATCCTAGCTAATATTAATGAATTATGGCGCCAAAACAGTACTCATTAAACGTAAACAAACCCAAGTCAGAAATCCGGTATCATGTTTTCAGCTGACAATGCTACCGTAAATGGTATAAAATGTGCTATATAATTTGCGTGTTCACCTATTTAAAATATAAAAGCATTAGTGACTGTGAACAAGATGCAAGCAACTCGAGAAAACAATAAAAATTCCAATCCATCAATCAACTGTTATACATGCAACTGGTCCAAAAGAATGTACGACTCACCTTGATCTTTTTCACCTCAAATAATAAATCGTCAAAGAACAGCAGCCACCATCCACGCTTCCTGGCATCACCATAATCAGAAAAACACTCTAATGGTCACAGAGTAGCGGAAAATGCCAAAGCACTCACTCCAGCCACTGCATGTCTCTGTCCGCATCGCTTGTATTCCATTACCGATGACGCAATCCCGGAATGCATGGCTTGCTGATTAAACTGCCTTCTTAATGACCTCGGCTCAAGCACTGGTTTTAAGTATTTTAGTTTCTCGTACAGATATAAGCAGCTACTGAATGATGATCAATCTTCTTCGCTGCAGAACAGATGAGTAAAGTACCACACTGTCAATTTGCCATAGCTGAGCAGTGTGTCGTCTGCTGGTCGAAATAATAACAATGGTTTGGAGAACTCGGCATATTTTGATAAACTGTTGAAGGATTTACTTATTTTGATTTAAGAATATCACATATACTAATACGCTTATTTATATCACTGGAGAACCATTCATTATTATCCTTGGAGAAAAAGAGGTTTTCAGAACTGGTAAAACTGCCAGCGAATGGCGCGAAGTAACGAGTGACGCGAAGGTGAATACGTACATTATTTGTGTACAGTGTCAGCAGCTTTCAGTCCCGATATACCACAAGTTTTTTGATATACAGACAAGTAAAGACAATAGGTATGCTTTCATTTGTATGCAGTTAAGAAGCGTATAGCCTTGCCTTAATACGGGAATAGCGCATGGTAGCTTAGAAGTCTCAGGTTCGTTATATCTGACCGTAATATAGCCATAAAACTTAGATTTATTTATTTGAAAATCACAATTAGAAGTGATGGAGACCTAATATTTGTAAAGATTGCCATTGTAGCAATTCGTAAAGAGTTTAAGAAAGAAGTGCAACTGGAAAAAGAGCCCTGTGGATATTTTACCGTAGTTCAGTAATATGTATTGCACGAGGCTACCGTACTAATACAGTACCCGAATGTACCCTGAACACAAAACCAAAGAATTATGGGTCAGTAAGTTTCATGTTTCCACAGTCTAAATAATGGTAGTAGTAAAAGTCCAGTTGGTATCTTCACCTGTCTATCTATCCCAGACACCATAATCCCGTAATGGGTGGCCGTTTGCCTCTGAGGTAGTGGTTCTGCAGAGAGAGGCACCAACCCTCACCAACCCACTTGTTGACATGTATCTCATGCTAAGTGAAAGTCAGATTACTTCATCTTTTTACTACTGGTATTCCTCCCTGTGTAATTGTTGTAAATTAATACAGATGAAACATGCAAGTAAGTCATAATTAAAGAGTTAATAGAGACAGGTCCTGGTTGTTTTGGCTGTAAGTCATTTAGGCCGTAGCCTAACCTAACCTAACATCAGCATTGTCACCTTGATGAAGTTTGGTTATTTAGGCTGAATACAGTTTATGCCATATGTTGTTTAGGACATTACGGCCTAAATGACACAGTCGAAACAGCCAGGACTGATAGAGACCACCCTCTTCACCTTAAGCTGTCATTTTAAGTTTGCAGTAACATTGACAGTAGCCAGAGTAAGTTACCAACCATCTTTGAGACAGTCAGATGGATTTCAGGACCTACGTGTAAGTAAGATGGTCGCTGTGTTGAGAGGGCAGCCTAAATGCTGATTATGTGGCCGCTGGAAAGAGATGTCAGACATAATGAGCCCATAATAAGTGATAATTATGGTTCATCGTATTCATTGTATTGAATCATTTGTAAAGGCAGCAAGCATGTTGAGGCCTTTGGAAACAAGCTGAAATGACAGCTCAATTATCTGCATATTAAGAGCTTACTGGTAACGTTTTAGCATGGTTGATATGCAGTAAAATTCTGAAGATGCACTGATTGGAGCACTTAACCCATTAGATTGCAAAGCATCCATTAGTTGGTTTTATGGTTACCGTTGAAGGGTATAAAATTGTTTGCTGGTATAGCTACAAGGAATTAAGTGGCATGGAGCTTAATGGGGAGTGGATGGTGAGTCCCTACTTTTTTTTTTTTACATTAAACATCTCACACACACACTATATTTTTTTGGGGGGGGTAGAGGGGACTTTTTTTTCTCTCTGTTTACTTGAGTGAACCACACCACATTTTTCTGTTTGGGCTGTATGGGCTTTTTTTTTAAGATTCAGAATTAATGCTATTGACATATTAAATGTCATCATAACACACTAATTTTTTTCACAAATTTTATCTTCTTTTTCCAGGTATAAAATGAATGCCATTGAAATAGAATTTTTGGCTGAGAAGTCCCCCATCACCATCGTGCCAAACTTCTCCCATGATAAGCTGTATCTAATATCTGGTGATGTTGGGCCCTTTGTTGCAGGTGAGACACTGGTTTGAGTTCGTATTTGGTAAATACCTGTATGCACTTTTGGATGGTCATGAGTAGGTCCAAAGAGTAAGAATAACCCTGACAGGAGGAGGGCTATGATATTACTGTAGCAGCACGCCAGGTTAAATGTCCTGCACTTTATTTTTTAAGTGAATGTTTTGTTTGACGTATAAATTCTGTCAGCTAAATGTTGGAATGGAATGTCAGGTCTGCCCATGGAGGTTCCGATGTGGCTGGGCATCAATCTTCGTGAGCGAGGCAAGTGCCGCCTTGTCATACCTGACTGGATGGATGTAGAGAAACTTGCAGAGAAGAAAGAAGAGGAAAAGCAGTCCAAGGTAAGAATACAGGACAACTTTCTCGTTACATCATTTAGCTGACAGTGGTGAGAGTAGTATGCTTAAGTTAATGGCTTACCTGGCAAATCAGCTGTATGGATGGCAGTGGAATACTATTATGCAGTTTACCAGTATTCTTATAATAAAATAGAACATCAGCTTCCTGTTGTTCAGGAAGAGGAGGGTCTGTAGGGGAAGGGCAGTTTCAGCCTGCAGCCCACCTGGCATACATCCAGATGAAATTGGGGCACAACAGCAACAACAAGGGGTTACTGTATTAATATTGTAGTGAAATCTTTTGGATGATTTTACCTTACTATAGCTCCACAGTATGCCACCAGCTTCTGTAAAGGCTGGTAATGCATCTGAAATAACCAGAGGTGGGTCAGTCAGTGTTTCCATTGGATTTGGTTAACCTTCTCAATCTGGTGATGCCTTTATTTAGTTATTCTTGTTAATGCCAGATGACTTTACTGGGTTTATGAATGACCTTTTGTATGGAGGGACTACTGAACTGCATGTTAACCCTCAGAGGATGGGAAGACACTCCATGTCTGATTAAAATAGTTTTGTTGTAACCACGTTAAACTGTTTTGCATTCCAGACTGAATAAAATCATCAGGCGGCAGCCAAATTAAAATAATTCATTAATATCAGGCTGACTGAAGGACACCAGTAATCAGGTGTTTGGATTTTTCTTTTCTTTTTTTATCATTTTTCTTTCCTCTGCTGTTATGAAAAAAAAATCACATTGAAGACAAAATAAAACAATCCTTCAGTGAAGAGATTAAGAGCACTTGTTTTTTTTTCATTTCGTTTATAAAGGCTCCAACATGCTTGGATGCGTTGACACTTTAGAGTATAATATGTCAACTTGTGGAAGGCAGATAATTAGTGTTCAGGACAATATGAAGACACATATTGATAAAAAGTAAAGTGACTTGCTATAGTAGCTTTACATTTACCTAGTGAAACTTTCCAACTCCCTCTGTGGATGCTAAATTGTGGTTGCATGGAATTTGATGAGCTTTAGTTTTGAGGTGGGAATGAGGATCCTTGGTTACTGATCAAATCAACTCTCCAGAGCAACAATACTTGGCCATCAACTGCACTGGAAGGGGTTAGGGATCTTCGTTACGTTAAAACAGATGAGTTATACAGTAGTACTCTGTGTTGCATAATTGCGCTGTTCACTGTATTTTCTGATGTTAAAAATCAATTCCTTATATTCTGTTTGGCAGACATTCACAGAGATGCCCTGTGAGCATTACCTCATAGTCACCCAGCTCCTCCTCTCTGCTGCACCTGAAGATATCCCCAACTCACAGCAAATAAAAACACTTGTAAAGGTTAGTTGCATTTTATTATTATGAATGAATGAAAAAATTATTATTATTATAATATGATGGATGGCTTATTATATTATTACTGTATTATTATTATTATTACCAGGTATTATTATTATAATCAGCAATGCACAGTCTGTTTAAAGTGGTAGACTGTAATTAGCTTTAGGCATGTACACCTCAAAGGTGGTAGTATGGGATTGGGTGGTATCATGTCTTACTGATGTTAAGCTGTTCCTGGATATATGAGGTCTTGGAGTATCAAACCCGAGGTAACAATACTAACGTAAATATAAATACTCTTTCAGGACATATGGGATCTTCGAATATCAAAGCTGAGGTCATCTGTGGCTGAGTTCATTGATAGTGAAGGTACCCATGCCACACTGGACCGCCTCACCCTGTTAGAGATCAACAGTGTACGACCATTCCTCCCTCACGCCCTGGACCAGCTACACCGTCTTAGCAAGGCTGCACACAACCCAGCTCTCTCACAGACATTATAGGATTTTGTAGTCAGGACCAGAAGAAAGTGTGAATGTAGGTATTTGCAAGGGCTTTCATTGTTTTCTTTAGTGCATTCATTTTAGCTAGGTGTACTTCTTCATCCTTCGTTGTGTGTTTCCCATAGCACTTGTAGAATATAATACTGTGGCTCAACATCCTTTCCATAAAACATCTTCACGACTATCTTCATACTCTGTGTTAATACAGTGTATTGGTACAGCTCAACATTCAAAATGAAGATGGCAGTTTTATGCCAAGTTAAAAAAGAACAGGGTACAGTTATGTTGTGAGATATATATCTATATCTATCTATCTATCTATATTTATATATATTTTTATTATTATTATTATTATTACCTGTTTCCACCATAAGATGGGATGAATTAGGATCCGTTAGTAGGAATACTGTAATAGAACAGTACCATATCCGCTGCAGTCACTCCAGGCTGCCTGTTAGATCCTGTAATAGTCAGATTCAGTGTAAATATGATATGAGTTCCACCTGCTGCATAGAGATCTTGGAATAATCCATCCATATTTCTATCATCCAGTCCTCTGCTGACCTATAAGGAGTGTAGGAGCCCTGGGCTGGATTATACAATTTAGAGACTACTGATGGTGCTAGTTCACCAAGTGGCAGCTCTCCTTGTTTCACAGTCTTGAACACTTTCCCTGTTCAGGCCCCTAGACTATAGGTGCGTGCCCATGCAGGACTTCACCCTTCTTCTTCAGTCTGCCTCAGTGCACTCCCCCCCTCTGCATTCACACCTGTAATTCTCCTTAGCTAGCCATTCTTATACCTTCTCTCAGCCCATCCAAATCTAGCAGTTTGTATCAGCTCTCATATTTCTTGTGTCATATATCTCATGCAGCCACTTTTGCATTTTCAATTGTCACTCATTGAGATCCTGCTCATCCATCTTATTCTCATTTATTTGCATCCAGTCAGCCTGTATCCTCTTCTCTTACAGGCTTTTTCTCGCTGTCATAGCATAACACCTCTCACACAGGTATCAGAGACAGTAACCATAGCATAAAAGAAAACTCCTTCAGAATCAGGAGAGGCAGTAGTTGGAATAAGAATTATAGATAGAAAAAGCAGTACTAGGATATATGAAAGTTTTGGTAAGAAAGAGTAGATGGTATGGAGTTTGATGTACAGTACTGAAGTTGGTGACCAAGAAATGCCATAATGTATTTTAAATAGACAAGTGTACAGAATGATAGACTAACGAGTATTTGAAAGGAAGGTAAATGGTGCTGTTGCTATAGCAAGACCTCCAGCTACATAGAAGAGTTGCATGACTTACAGGTGAGTGTCAACAACAGAAGAACAGTTGAGAGAATAAGAGAATCTTGGAGACACTGACATAGCCATTCTCCGGGGAGGTAGTTCCTAAGGAACAGGAAGGGCATTAGTTGTAAAAGTAGGTAGAAGCTTACTTGTTTAGGTACTCATTTCCACTAAAAATGTCTACATTTGGTGTTATTAAAAAACTAATTTTTGAATGAGCCTTTAATGAGATTTGAGATTTGCCTAGGCACACCCAAGATCCTTCTACAGGAGGCTGGTGTGGCAGGCACGTCAGTCTAGGTTACGGACCATAAGACAACTGGTGTCTGTTCTTGCCTTGATTTTCTTACATGTTGGTGTGCAGGGCATTACAGCTAGCATGAGGCCTGGCTCACCATAGGCTCCAGGCAACACCATGCTCACCACACTAGTCCAGTTGCCCTGGGAGAGTTGCACTGAGGTGCGATGTAATGGGTTAAGTCAAAAACAGTGTAATGATGTGCAAGCAACTATACTCATTTTGTACTAAAGGCATTCACCCAGTCAATGTATTCCTTATGAATGAGATATTTGACCACTGTACAGATTAATTCACGTTGGCAAGTCACGAGGAAACTATTGATGGGTTAATTCACTTATCCTTAGGTTGCTGACTGGTGTACCCTATTCACACAAACATGCAACCCCCCCCTATGTATTTAAAAACCCTGCTTAACTTGTACTAATGAAATGTAACCTTCTCACAAGTGCTGTCAGTAGATGCAGTGTGCCTTACAAAAATAAACAAACTAAAGGTTCATATTGCTTCCTGTTATCCCTCAATAATAGTTCTGTATTTTTCATGTTATATGCAGAAATAAAGTATGATATTTGTCTTTGATGATGGATAGTATTTATTGCCATGTTTAAATATTCCCCCTATGACATGAGATAAAAAATGGAAATGCAGAGCACTGTACTAATAATTGTAAGCTGCTCTTGGATATTCATAACTGTACTTCTGTCAGCCTTCATGGCCTTATAGCAGTCTAGTATTATGCTTCATACTCAAGGATATTTTAAATCTGTATATTGCTCAGCTAGATTTCACATTAATCTTAAGGTTAGTGCTATAAGGGGGGGCTGTTCACATCACTGTTATCTCAGAAAATGGTGCAGCCTACTGATTCCACATCTTGGCACCACAGTGTTGATATGGCAGTTCAGTGATTTTTTTTTCCCCCACTGGTAATGATCAGAAGTGTACAGTATATGAGAAACAATGTTGGCCATACTGTACCACTGGCAATATCATATAACTTCATTTGGCAGTGTAAAATAATCATTAAAAGGATAAAATAGATGACTGACATGTATAACAACTGTGATTCTTATGACTGGCCTCTGCAGAAATAAGACTCAAGTGGCTTTATTACTTCAGTTATGGCATGGCTTTATTACTTCAGTTATGGCATGGCTTTATTACTTCAGTTATGGCAGCTGTAATTTCTGATGCTTTGTTCCCAGGGTGGTTCACAAAACAGATAGCCTGCATAGTTTACTGAGCATCTACTATGGTTAATGTATTAAATTTCCGGCCATATCCTACTTACTCTCCCTTTTCCAGTGACTACGTTGGAACTACTATTTTCTTGAGTGGTGAACAGTTGCATATCAGAAAATTTCCAGCACACACATTACCGGCAGAATGGGCACTACTGTATCAATATATTTAGCAATTGATGTTTCACCAGTTTCCATTAATAGATAATTAAAATTCAGTTTAATATGTGCAGGCCATTCATTGTATGTACACCTAATATATAACATAAAATAAGAGGCATTCACTGTATGTACACCTAATTTATAACATAAAATGTGATAAGTCTATGAATATACATTATGGGTATAGAAGGGTAACACTGCAGATGACTGCGTGCATGAGCATATGTGACTAAAAGAAGCCTTTGCTTGAAACTGGAAATTTAATTTTATGTGTGTTTATTAACTTACATGTCTGAAATTTTGATGGCTGAAAAATTATACAGCACAAACTCTGATATTTGTACAAGAATAATGTGCAACTCAGTTTTGCAGTTTTCTTCAGGCCTCCCCTATAGGAAGCAGCTTGTTGCAGCTGTAATGTATTATATTTTTGTTCTAGGCATATACATTTACTTAATAAAATACATATTTATACAAGATTTATTACACATATAGCTGCTGTTGTGATGTTTTATAAGTCTGAGAAAACCGTTAAGCCTGAAGGCACATCATCCACTCAATTTTAGTGATAAATACAGTTACTTGTATTTTATTTTCATGATTTTGATAACCAACTCTATCTTACAATATTTTATGGGAAAAGTCAAAGGCTGCTGTCGATCACATGTAAAAATAGTCACTAGACTTAGTGATATTAAGTACATCAGAGGTCACAGGTAATGTTTGTCTTTCAACCTTATTTAATGATGATGGATTGATGACCATCCAGTGAGCAGAGGAAATGAAAGTAAATGGATGTACATTGATGTGTGTAACATGACAGCACTGGCATGTTCTGTAAATGTATGGTTCAGACAACGAATGCAGTTGTTCACAGTAATGCACATCTGGTACAACTCTCCCAGGGACTAGCATGCTGAAAGTAGTTACACTGATAGAGAAAACCTAACAGTGTAAGTATAGTAACTGAACTTGTACTAAGAAAAAAATATGCACCACTAAAGTTTAACCCATAATGTAAAGCACAAGGAACTCTCAACTTTGTTTACCTACAAAATACTTTCCTTAATTATTCAAGTTTTGACAAAATGGGCTCTACCTAATAGAGGTACATTTTGGATGTTGCTCAAAATTATTACTGATTTTGTTAAAGTGTGCTGCAGACACAGGCAGCAAACAGCAGTTGGCACACTCAACCACCAGCATTCCAATTGTGAATCCACATATTTTATCCACATTTATCCAAAGAAATCTATCACAGGTTTCCAGCAGGAACTTCTTATGGTGTAAATTGTGTTTATAATGCAAGATTAGATGGGTTCCCTCCCGGCACAGACACATATCCCTCTGTAACCCTTACAGTGTCATCAAGGGCACTCTTAAGGGTAGTTTTCTCATTACTTCTCTCCCAGCACAATCACCTTTAGCTTTTTCAGAATCAAATTTTTCACCTCAGGCAGATGGATGGGAGTGCCATTTAAAAAAGTTAAGCAGAGTTTCAGCCTCACTGCAGCCTTTCATGATTGTTTGATGGATTAACTGGAAAAGAGCATTAACAGCTAGAAAAGCCACATCATGAAAACTGAACATTAAGCCAGTTAAACTTCTAGGAACCATCATCTTGAATGTCAAACTGAAAGTAACAATGGTGGTCTTAGATATAAAGCCAATACAATGTTGTGAAGAAGTGATTTACATAGTAATTCAGATCAGCTGCAAATATTTCTTGCATCAAAACCAATAAAACAATACTGATTATGAACATCTTGAGCTTTATATAGGTACTCATGTGATTTTTCCTTCAGTTAGAAAGTTACTTCACAACCTATTTAAGTGAATAACATGTTTTGGGGATATGTAATAGCTTAGATTCTCATGACAGCTGTTTTATTTAGCAGCTGATCTATCAAAGGTCTCTTCCTGTTTCACAGGATGGTGATAGATACCAGTTAAACTAAGCAGGAAGTAGTACACTAGTAACACTAGCATAAGACAGAGTGTTTCCCTAGCTGGAGGGTAGTCAACTGGTCCCCCACCAAGAGGACGAAAAGTAAGTACATGAGCAGTTCCCTACGATGTGTCGGTTAAGACTACATTATAGTGGCTACTTATCCATTAAATCCTGAGATGTAAGGGAGCTTATTCACTTGTAAGTGAATAATTTGCAACATTGGGATATACGTACAAAATTGCCTTGGAAATGCTGAATCACGAAAGTTTTAATACATTGTGTACATTTAATACATTCCAAATAATACTCATTAAGCATATTTATGAATCACTCTATGTCTAGTAATAACCACAATGTCTGAACCAGTTTTTAATACAACTCTTAAACAGCAGGATGACAAATATAATTTAAAAATGTGCTAAAACATGGCCTTCGCTATTGGTCGGCGGTGAGCTGTGAGGATGTTCCTAAACTCGGGGTGGCAGGACTGGGGACCATAGTTGATACCCCAACATCGCAGGTCTGACTCGAGGCCTGGCAGCCTTGCGTAATATGTTCTTGGAGATACTGCTCTTCACTACCTTCTTGGCAGCTACCAGCACTGATCCCACACACAATACAAGTTTCACTCATAGAGTCAGTATGATGTTGACAAACATGGAGGGCAGTTGATTCACAAACATCTTCTGCACCTATCCTATCTGGAGGCCCAAAGGCTGAACCCTGGCTGGGAAGCAGAGTGAAGCCACCAGGAGGTCTGACTGCTGGCCAATCACCTGTCTTTGTGGCTTCTGGCCTGTGAATATCATGTAATTTAAGGGCCACTCTCTCACAACCGTCCGGTGGTGCCCGTGCCATGAATTTATTGATGTGCGGTGATGTTGCCAATGCATGGGCACTAGTGGGGCTGGGTGTAGAGGGAGGTCGGACAACATCCTGGCTCTGTGGTGGGGAAGTGGGTGGGGATATAGAGGGGGAGGTGTGATTGGAACTGGTGCCAGACACTGTTGACCCTTGGGCTGGTGTCTGAGTGTCGATGCTTCTGGTAAACCTCAGGTACTCTGCAATTGGCGCTCTTCGACCATCCCGTGCAACTTCACCACCCCACTGAAAAAACATTTAGATGTTTCATTACTGGACTGTTGATTCTCAGTATTTATAGTTGTTATATTAAAAAGAAAAACACTTATATTGCTCTATATATCTCACTAATGTTTTGCTATACCGCAAAACCAAATGCTGTACTTTTAAGGATAAAAGTTTAAGTACTTCTGCTACGGTAAGACAATATACTGTATGCTGTGGTTGCTTAACCCCAGTCTGTCTGGCCAAACAGACCATCAAACATAGGTAAGCAACTGCTTCTGTGGGGCCATCCTACATGTAGTGTACAGTGCGTATAGACAAATCACTGTTTTGGGAACTGCCACCCCCTTGAGGTAGACAGTGCCTCACCAGAGTTGGACCAGGGTTATTCTCCATGGTGAGATGTAGGAACATATGAGGGGGTTTGGCTCCCAGGTGGATGGTGTGGGCACCACAGCAGCTTTGCTCCACCCAGGGTGTACAACACCACCAAGTGCAGGTTCCTTGTCAGTACCACAAACTGAATGTATATCGGTCTATGGATGGCATCATGAGATGAAAGTGAAAAAGTTATGTCACTGATGAAGACACACTATTCTGAATGATGTTTATAGACAAATCTCTCTATATATATACAGTATATGGAATCTTTCAGACTTTCAGTTTTGTAGATAAGCTGGCAGTAATGCTGCTAAGGGTAAACACTGAGGTAGATCTGGCATACAGTAATTTCCCAATGGTGGACTGTTGGAGAAAGCATAAAGTATGACAACATTAGGGATTAGCAGTATAGCAGTACATGTCTCAGATCAGAACATCCTCTGAGTCAGGATGCCACAGTTTGAATCCAAAAGGTGGCTGGATGTTTTTCTATCACATTAGGACTGCCAGGGACTCAGGACAGGTTTACATGATCTTGAATGCAGTGCCCTAGCCTTGGAGCCTTCTACAGTCTGAAGGAGATAATAAGGTCTGGCTGTTGCTGTTAAGTCTACTGTACTACTAAATACAGTATACAAACATCATCTACATCCTCCCCAGGTGCATGGGACGGGCGCAACACTAGACGTTCAATTTCTTGGTTAAGACCTTCCACAGAGCTACGCAGTCGAGGAGGAAGCAGCGGCTTGGGCAGCTGTGGTATAGGGATGGCGCGCGACCCACCTGAAATAAACGACATGATGAGGAAAACGTAGGGTGAGATTCTGTGTGGAGACCTCTGGGATAGGGGACTGAGTAGGGAAATGACTGAAGATCATGATACTGAGAGAGCTGCCACCTTCTCTTGCACGTTATAGCATTGTTAATGGTCTCAACATGAAAACGTACTTATTGCATTCAGCAGATTACCATCATCCATACTGTATATACATAATGTCTTCCACAATCCCTTCCTGTTCACCTGGTCAAGTGCTTTGTCAGTATCCACCAATCCCATAAGTGTGGTCCTTCTCACAATCTTACTTTACAACATCTAACAGCTAATATTAGATCCACACTTCACCTATCACCACAGAAACCACCCAACTCATCGCTAAAGATATTTTGTTATCTACCTTATCTTCTCAATCACTACTCTTCCATACACCTTTCATAAGACACTGTCCCTTCAATCACCATACACAAAAAATATGTGTGTGGCACTCCAACTCCTATCCTGAATGGCACCTTTTCTAGCTTTCTCATTAAAGTCCTTTCAGTTTTAGTCAGCATCACTATCTCAGTGATCATCATCAAAGTGTACAACAATATATTTGTATACCATTAAGTGTATGATAGTTTCTTGCATACCATTGATACTGGAGGGACACCTCCATGTGGTGGTGCCAATATAACCGTGTGGTTCCACTACCCAGTTATACAAATGTCCCTCAACTCCCTTCCCTATCCCTTGAAAGGAGGATGATGGACTGCAGGAGGGGGACAACTTCAGCTGCAGTCCAATGGGTTCATATTTCAAAAGAACCTGGGGCTACTACTGCTACTTTGCCTACCATTCGTTTGTTGGAGGGCATGATGTCTTGGGTGAACTGGAGATGGCGTGAGGACGGAGTGATCAGCATGTAAGGGACTAGAGCGGGGTCCACCAACACTGTTCCCCTCCTTGTTGGTCCGCAGTCTGTCAAGGTGGTACAGTGCAGCTTAGACAACTTAAACTCTTCAATTCACTGATGTACCTCTTAACATTTTTATACAACTTATGGGGTCTTTCATGAGTACATAAGTCATTCTGGAGGTGGCAGGTATAAACTAAAACATATGTAACTGTACTGAAAGGATTACAGGGAGAATGATCACTGCACAAAAAGACCTTGCTTTAAGTTATGCTTTGGCAATATTAAGATATTTAAACTAAGTGTGGGAACAGCACAATACATGACACTGTAAATTCTAATTATGGCCAAGACTTTCACAAAGCAGTATGACATTACGATTAAACTATGCTGCTAATAATACAACACAAGATAACCAATACCACACTCATATATGTGCCAAGCAGTATGTCCATACAGACTAGCTTTATATTCTGTATGTCTGTATCTATATCTGTCTATATATGGTACAATGCAGTATACAAAACTGGGAATGCCTCACCTCTGTCTTATAAATCTGTCAATTTGTTCCCCTGAAGCTGGAGGAACCTGAGGACTTATATTCAACAATGGTGATGGTGTGACAGAGGGGCGCCTGCTGCTGTTGTTACTGCTGTTGTTGCTGCTGCTGTTGCTGCCACTCTGACAAGGCTCTTCATATGTTGCCCAGCCAAGACTCAACCCCCTGTAACAACTTGAAGCCCACTCTTCTGGGGTCTGGTAAAAATAAAAAATCTATATGTCAACTTAAGACACACAAAATATATAAGTATTAAAAGTGTATGCAATGCCCAGACTGTTCTCTTCACACACGACTCATTCAAGATTCAACAATTCTCTTCCTAAACTGCCCATCCAAGGCTCAACCTCTTGTAACAACCACGAGGCCTTTTCTTCTATAATCTGTCAACAGCAGCTATGTGTAAACTCGTGCCATACAGTGTTACTGGTGTAATACAGCTGTATGCTCAAAACTTATCATCTAAACCATTCTAGGGACAGAAAGCCTTGTGTATAATAGTGTGAAAATGTGTCATGTTTCTCTGGCTATTGTCCCTTGAGGAAGTGTAGTATGAAGTGTATTAAAGAGAAGTGTGCCAAGAGGAAGTGTAGTACAAGGAAGTGTATTAAAAGTAATGAGGAACTGTATTCACCTGTGAAGTCTTATTTACAAGAAGGTGTGAGAATGGCTGGTCTTCTTCTGGCCAATGTCCCATAAGGAAGTGTGTCAGGGAAGTGCAGTAAAAGGACATGTCTAATGAGCCCTGGTAACCTGTGAACTCTCGTCTACATGAAGGAGGTGTTAGAATGACAGCTCTCCCTCAGGCCACTTGTCCTTTGAGGTAATGTAGTGAGAAAATTTAAAGCAAAGTGTAGTAAGGAATTATAAGTGTAGATGGATGAAGGGTATAGTACAGAAGAAAGTAGAAAGGTACTTAAAATACCTGTCATTAGCCAGTCTACTGACCTGTGAAGCCTTGTCTACATGAAGGAGGTGTGAGATGGGCAAGTCTTCCTTTGGCCAGTGTCCCTTGAGGTAGATGGCATCCAGTGAAGCCGTGCGTCGCATCAGCACGCTGCTCCCCTCGCCACCTCCCCGGCTGCCACCCCCTCCACCTCCACCTGAGAAGGACAATCATCATCATCATTATTATTTGGGATACTTTGACTCCCTCTATCTTCACTTGCGAGAATAATAATAATAATAATAATAATAATAATAATAATAATAATAAATCACCATCATCAAAATTCATCAACTTGGCTACTGCGACCCCCTCCATTTCTACATGATGAAAAGTGATGACCACCACCACCATCATCATCACCAAAGTAATCAACACCACTTCATCATCACCAAAGTAATCACCACCAACTTCATCATCATCATCACCAACACCACCAACACTACTACCTTCATCATCATCACCACACCACCACCACCACCATCAGAGCAACACAAACAATAACCTCGTAACTACAATGCATACTAACTACACAAATAACAAAATCAAATCACCGCCAGTCACAAGAACACATACAGAGACATTACATAGGATAAGAAAAGAAAAAGCTATGATGCTGTTGTAGACGTAAAATAAATTGAATGTTGTGTTGAAACTTATATTTGAGATATGGATGGATGGAAGGTCAGATTTATAGATATGGATGGATTGTTTGATATACGGATAGATTTACGGATGGATGGAGAGAGAAAAAAACGAGGGAGGAGCAAACAAAGGGAAGTAAGACGACGAAGAATAGACAGCTATAGCTATAAAGGGCGAGAGGAGAGGAGAGGGAAGAAAAATACAACAAAAAGGAAAGGATAGCAACAAGGAGAACAAATAAAGAAGGGGAGGAAAACACATGTGACAGAAGAGACGAGAATAGATGAGTGGGCTGGAGATGGGTGGAGAGAGGAATAAATTTAGGACCACAGAAGAGGTGACTACAGGACAGAGGAAAGATCTGTGGAGAGTAAATGAGAAAATGAAAAGCAAGAAGAAAAGGCGGGAGGGAAATGGAGCAGAAAGAAGTGAAGAGAGGTATGAGGAAAGATAAAACTGAAACACGAATCAAGGGATGGGGGGAATAAGAAAGAAGAAAGAGAAATATAGCAACGAGAAAGAGGAAACAAGAGCAGTCAAGAGGTAGGGGGCAGGGACGAAATGGGACGGAGTGGGACGAGGACGAGGAGAGAAGAGGAAGGAGAGTAAAGAGAAAGAGACGAGAGCATTAGGTAGGAGTGTGTGTGTGGGAAGGAGTGGGGGAAAGGATGGATAAGGCTGGGGGTCCTTGATAAGGGGGTTTGGGTGGGGGAGATGAAGGGAGGGGAAGGGAGGTGGGGATGGCTGAGGAGAGTAGTGGAGGGAAAGGAAAGGGCAGTAAAGACAGACAGAAGAGGAAAGGAAAATAAAGAGAGGTAGGCGGCAGGGGTGTGGGAGAGAGGCATGAGGATGGTGGAGGGAGGATGGGGACGTGGACGAGAGAAATAAAGGTGGGGGGGAAAGGAGGGGGCAATAAGGAGAGACAGGGATGGAGAATAAGGAAGAGGGGGAGTGGTAAGTAGGAACAGGGTGAGGGATGGGTAAGAGGGTAGTGGCTGAGGAGGGCAGGGGTTGGGGAAAGGACAGAGAAGAGGAAAGATGAAAGACGGGGTGAGGATGAGAGGCAGGGGTGACTGTAGGACGTTAGGGGGAGAAGGAGGGCTTCAAGGGGAGGTGGCTGAGGGGGTTGGGGAGGCT
>JAGKTI010015975.1:0-19898 GCA_018397915.1 Birgus latro
TATAAGGGTCCTTTTTGCCTCCCATCTTTCCTTCCCGTCCTCTTTTCTGTCCTCCCCCTCTTCTCGATGTTTCCGTGTTTCTTCCCTCTTCTATCAGATTAGACATTTGGTTTCATGGCATTATTAGTGTAAGGTTTTATCACTGGCATTCTATATCCTTCACTTGATCTAAAATCCCCTCATTAGTTTCTGATTATTTTCTGCCGTGTCCTCTCTACTCATGACTACAGTATACCTTCCAATAACGTAATGTCATGCGATCGTTGCTATCTGGCACGTGGATTTCATTCACACATACACAGTACATAAATATTTCCTCAAACTACAATAAGGAACACTGATACATAATTTCATGCGATTGTTGCTATCTGGCACTTGGATTTCATTCACTCATACACAGTACGTAAATATTTCCTCACACTACAATAATGATCACTGATACATATTTCCTCTGACAGGCATGGGGCGATTACAGGGGTATTGTAATCGAATACGATTATTTTGCAAACTTCAGATTACGGTTATGATTACAGTAAAAGTAAGAGTAATCTATTACTATTACGATTACATAAGAAGTAATCATGATTACAATTATGATTACATGTACTGTTATGCACTATATATAATTATGAGCATGTTTCGTTTATACTTGACACTGATTAAGTTAATAGCTAAAGTTAGTTTTTAAAAGCAAAAACATCGTCTAGTAATATAAAACTGATATTTTCTAGGAATATATTCTTAAATGCAAATCATTTTAATAAGAATTGCCTGCGTAAGGAAGAACCTTATCTGGGGCCTTGTAATCGTAAAAGTACCCCTGATTCCGATTACAATATGAGAGTAATAGATTAGGGCTGCGATTACTTTGAAAAAAGAAAATGCCTAAGTAATCAATTACGATTACACAAAAGTCTGTAATCGATTACAATTTACGATTACCCCATGTCTGCTCTGACTACACCAAACACTCATATTCTTTAACTGCACTAACAACACTCATTCTTAAATGTATCCTCCAACCACGCTAAACAACACTCATAACATTTCTAATTACACTTAACAGCATTGATGCATAAATATTTCTTGACCACCAGATTTGCTATAACTTCACCAAACACTCACAAATATAATCCTTTAACTACACCAGCAACACTCATATTTGAATATACCCTGTGCCAAGTAACACATGCAATACATTTCTTTTAATTACTCGGAACGTCAGTGATGCATAAAAATTTCCCTCTATGCCAAACAACACTCACTTCTACATAAACAATTCCTGTAACTACGTAAAGCAATTGTAGTACATGATATTTTTTCAAATTCCACTAAAAGTCTTATCTACCTACAGCTAGACGCCACAATCCCGTAATGGGTGGTCACAAACAAATCGCCTATATGTCGCCCTGTCCCCTGGCATTTTCTCCTTTCCTCCCCCTCCCCATAATTCTCCACTCCATCCCTCCATCTTATCCTGTGTCATACTCCCCCTCGGTAGTCGAGCTTTCTTTCTTTTCCACATGTCTAAACTACTTCGGTGTATTTCCCCTAACACTTATCGCATCCACATCCACACCACAACACTGCTTCAATACCTCGTTTATCAATCAGTTTCTCCATGTAACTTGACGTGCTCCTGTCAAATAATCATTTCCCGTGCTCTCATTCATGATCCATCCGGCAGAGTCCAGGATTGGTTTCCATACCTTAGAGTTCATGCAGTGACCATTTTACATCCATGGTCACTGCCCTCTTTCTTATCACTTCTTTCAGAGAACGAGCGACCTTTCTTCCCTGTCGATATCTTTCAAGCACTTCATCCTGAAAAATTCTATTCATACACATGACACTACCCAAGTATTTATATGTATTCATTTTCCATTTCTTCATCATCCAACCTTACTGTGCATTCAGTGACTTCATTCCCCTCGAGAACCACAACTTTACTTTTCCTAATATTCACCTTTAGATTCTGTTTCTCAAACACACTCCCAGACTCATCCACCAAGTCTTGCAGTTCCCTTTCGTCTTTCCTTAATACAGTGCCATTCTGCAAATAACAGAACAGGAAGTTTCCAAATGCTGCCCTCACTCATTTGGGCAGCTTGAGCATCCACTGCCCTATCTTCTGTTTGTTTTATAACCCCATCCATATACAGACTGAACAACCATGGAAACATGACACACCAGTTTCAGTCCAACATTCAAGTTGGAAAATTCACTCAGTTCACTATCCATACTACAGCCTTTGCACCATCATACATATTCTTTACGACATTCAGTGGCTTCCCATTTCCTTCATATATTCTTGGCTTCCGATTTACTTCATATATTCTTGGCTTCCCATTTGCTTCATATATTCTTGGCTTCCCATTTACTTCATATATTCTTATTATTTTCCACATTCCTTGTCTGTCCACTATCAAATGCTTTCCCCAAATCCATGAAGGCCGCATAAAACTTCTTCGCCGTCTCTGGAAACTTTTCCACTAAAGACCTTAGGATGAATATCTGATTTACGCAACCACTTTCCTTCTTAAAATCTCCCAGTTCTTCTCCAATTAATCCCTCTTATTTCTCTAACTTTATCTATAGCCATCCTGCCATATACTTTTCCATTTACACTAAGATGATAACCACATACAGTACTTCTTTTTTTCCCTTTTTCCTTTGTACAGGGGAATGATTGTACCTATTTCCAATCCCCAGGAACTCGACCTTCCTCCCGGTCAGTCTGCATATCCTCCATATACATTTACTATTATTTCTCCTCCGTGCTTCAGCATTTCACTACACACTCCATCAATTCTTGGGGCTTTCCCCACAAAAAGACACTTATACCTAAAGATTCCTCCTATCACAGAACAACGCTTTAAAAATTTATGAGAGTGAAACAAGGGACGCGTAAAAGAACAGGAATAAAATGAATGGAAGGATGAGGTGAACTGATGTCTTGAATTGGGGAAAAAGAAGAATGGGAAAAGGATTGATAGTGATTATGAACTGAATGGATCAACAGGGCGAGAGAGAAAGAGCTGTGTGCGGAGGAAAGGACATCAAGGATTGCATAGGGAGATAGTATTTAGATATGTTGAGTGAAATTAATTTTTGTGAATTGTTTGGGATATGGGACAAAAGACGTGGTTAGAAGTGAGGATAAAGACAGGAAGAATGACGAAAGTTTTGGCACACAGTGGTTGGAATGGAATGGACTGTTAACAAATTTGTATTGACGACTGGTGAGGGCGTGTTAAGTATAGGGCACTAGAGAAGTTGTTATGCCAGGAAGAAGAGGGGCTAGAATAATTGATAGTGATGTCAGGAGAGAGACACTAGAATGATTGACATACGATGTCAGGAGAGAGACTAGAATGACTGAAATTGATGTCAGGTGAAGGGGAGAATGGAATGATTGAAATGATAAAAGATGCTATTAAAATTTGTTCAGAGACTGGAATAATTGATACTGTTATGCCGAGAGAGATTAGAGTGATTGAAATTGATGTGTCAGAAGAGAGAAAGATTAGAATGATTGATATTGATGTTAGAAGAAAGAGAGAGTGGAATTGTTGGTCAGGAGATAATAGGGAAGGATTATTTGAGAAAGATGAATGAAAGGTTGGAAGAGAGAACCAGGTATAGTTTGTAGAGATAAAAATAGAGAGCTGTAAGATGCCTGGGGAGCACTCCTCATCAGGGTGCAAAACCAGGTAGAAGGGGGTGGATTGTGTTTGGGTGCTGCTGCTGTGGGGTGAACGTTCTGGTTTGGGGATCAGCAGGTTGGAATGGGTTCTCGATTGTCCGCTTGAGTGGAAGGGGTCATTCTGAGTACTGTGTAACCATTTGGGATAAATGGGAAAGGTTTGACACTGACCCCGTGGAACCTGCGAGGTGGAAACCCCTTGGGTTGCCCACTCCGCTTTCCTGCTGTGATCCATCCTGAATTGATCTCCTAGTTGTTCTACTCCCCTTCTTGGGGTTTATCCTCAAGAAGGGCCCCAATGATTCCAACCCCCCTGCTTCGGGTTTACCCTGAAGTAGGCTCATGTACTTTAGGTTTATCCTGAAGTAGAGCTCTCTCGGCAGGTTATCAGTGGAAGGATAGTTTAGTCGAGAAAAATGGAACTTAATTGGGTAGAAGAGAGACAGGAAGGTATAGTCATGAGAATGGAGAAGGAGTATGTGGACGATAGAGGTGGTCGATTGAGTGGCTGTATTGATCGTGAGAAAACGTTTGGACTGGAAGGAATGAAAGTTATAGTTACAAGTGAAGACAGCAATGACATTAGGAGGAGAGAATCTAGAGAAGGACGCAAAGGATTTTTTGGAGAATGAGAGGATGGAGAAATGTTTGGTAGGGAGACATGATGGGGAAAACTGAGTGTTTGATGTTCAGAAGGATTTGGTTGCAAGAGATTAGGAGTTAATGGCCATTAAAAGGTCTGCAAGGATTGAGTAGGGCATAGATTGGATTGAACAAAGCGTGACTGAGAGGAAGAGAGAGTGAGATATCTGTGTAATATAGATCTTTACGGTCAGACATAAACTGCAGAGTGCATAGTTTGTGAGACATATTAAAGTAAAAAATGACATAACACCTAAGTGTTGCAGGAGCCAAACCACGTGAATAGCTGATGTGGATAGTAAAAACTAGCAACTAGAAATGCACATCGTATCGTGTCATTTATAAAGGCTTCAACATGCATGTGTCGGCCTTGGTCACCTAATGGCATCTCTTCACGCTTCTCGATCTCTTGCAGCTTCCCGGTTCAGTTCCTTATCGCTGCGGTCACACTGTGTGGCCTCGTCCCATGTCTTTTTCGGTCTGCCTCTTGCAATACAATCCCCGGCCTTCATACTTCTCGCTTTTCGTGCCCAGATGCCATCCTTCATCCTCTCCACATGCCAAAACATCTCAGTCTATCCCTAAAACACCAGTATATTCCAGTCCCATCATTCCTCTCAGCTCGTCAATCGTAAAAAAAATCGTATTCACAAACACTACGCATCCAGCTAAACATTGTAATTTCTGTATGCTTGAGCCTACAAATATCCTCCTCCTCTACTGCCCAGGTCACATTACCGGAGAGCATTACACTCCTAACACAGGCTGCTTATGAAGATCTCTAAGCACAGAGGAAGAACCTTGTCAGTGTCAGGAGAGGCAACATCTCTCTGAGCTTCTTCCAACCACTTCTTACGCTAGCCACAAAGCTAGTTCCAGCCCAACTTCCAGCACATAACATGTCTCATCATCATCATCATCATCATCTTCATATTCGTTTTTCGTCCTTCTGCTCCCATATTCAAACTGGGGTTGGACGCGCGATGGCTTTTCTCCACTGCTTCCTATCCCGGATTAAACCTTCTCCAATACCCAGTCTTCCCATATCTTGCGTTACAACACTTTTCCAAGTCTTCTTATGTCTTCATGGTTGTCGACGTCCCACCACTTCCCAGTTCCTCTGCTATTCTCACACAGCTCCCTTCCTCACTCCTCCTCATGTGACCAAACCATCTAAGCCGCTTCTGTCTCAAGATGATATCGAGATCCATCCCGCATCCTCTGGCTACCTCCTCACTCAAAACTCTCTCCTCCCATTTCACTCCCGCCATTAATCTTAACATTCTACTATCAGTACTCCTCAGAACATTCATCAGTCTATCTTTCAAAAGCCCATGTTTCAGCACTATATATCAGTACTGGTCTAATGCAGGCCTCGTATATTTTACTTCTGTGTCTCAGTGGTATGTGTTTGTTGACCAGTAGGCTAGCTATTTCCTTCCACTTTAACCATGCTGCCGCCACTCTTGTTCTGACTGATCTCTCCACCCCTACTTCGCAGTCCAATATATCTCCTAGATAGCAGAACTTCTGCACTCCCTGTAGTGTGCCCCCATTCACCTCTAGCGCATCCTTTGCTTCATCTCCCTCCGCCTCTCTTCTTATGCTGGCTGGGCAGCAGAAATTTTGCACTTCTCAAATTCTGCAGACCTGAACACCCTCTATGGTACATAACATGTCTCTCATATAACAAAACTCCTTCACTCACGGAACACCAGCAATGTCAATCCTATCACACGCGATATCTCTTGACGCTATCCCTAACGTACCACACACATGAAATCAGCATTTTCTTGTAGTCTGCCCCAAACACCACTGCATATTTTATGTACCCACTTATCCCAAATACTGTACAAGATGGAGTTACATTATTATAGAAAATAAGTAAATCGGGATAAACAGTGTAAGAAAGAAAGGCACTGGTTGTGTAGTAAGTGTATATTTGGTGCCTGTGTGAGTTGAAACTAAAGTGCAAATAAGTGTAAGTAAGAATATAAATCAGTATAAAGACACGGTTATATATAAAAAAATAATAATTGTGCAGTAAGTGTAGCTTCCATGTGCAGAACCTGGACGTTTACCAGAAAATATTTAAGCACTGTGTGTAAATGAAGGCGAGTTACTGTCAGTGTAAATAGAGTGAAGGATAGGACCCACGTGCGGGGGTTGGGGGGGATTGATCTATATGTGCTTCTGTATGAAAATTTAGTGTTGCGTTAGCTCAGCTAAAAGTAAACATTAATGTGAAAATTATGCAGCTGCTAGAAAATAAATCGTCAAAAGTGAAAGTTTTACGTTGAATATGGCGAGAAAATAAGGAAAATGTAAGTGCCTCGTTAAGTAAACTTAAGGGTGTAGCTTCCATGCGCAGAACCTGGACATTGACCAGAAATGCAGAAAATATGTAAGCATTAAGTGTAAATAAGGGAGAGTTATTGCCAGTGTAACTATAGTGAGAAAGGACCCACCTGTGCAAAAAAATAAGTTGAAGTATAGGTGCTTCTGTATGGAAATAATGTTGCGTTACCTCAGGCTAAAATTAAACTTTAAAGTGAAAATTATGCTGTGCTAAGGGAAAAAAACGTTAGTTAAATTTTTACGTTCCATAAGGCTAGAAAATAAACAAGAGTGTAAGTGTCTTGTAAGTAAACTTAGAAAATAAGTTAAAATTTAAGGCATGGAAATGTCAGTGTTCCACTTGCGTTGAAATAAGCACAAGGAAGGTGCTTTTGTGAAATTTAGTGTTATTCTTGGGGGGGGGATGAAAATACCACTGTGTGGAAGGTAGATGAACTGTGAGGAATATGCAGTTTACTATGTGGTAAGGATGGTGTAGATACATTAAGGAAAATTAAGCTTCAGTACATGAATTTTTGCTGTAAGTGCACGAAGTAACACTCGTTAATAAATGTATCCTCATAAGTAAACAAGAGACCAAGGTTAAAAACAGTGAGAATAGAGACTGGCATGAACGAAAATACTAGGAAAAAAAAAATACATGACGGTAAGAGATGGACTGGCTACTGGAGATTTGGATAGAGGAGTTGGGGAAGTACTGTGATGATGAACTGAAAGGATTAGTAAAGTGAGAGAGAGATAGAGGTGGGTGTGGGAGTATATGTGGGGGAAAGGACAGTGCTAGGGAGTATTTTCGAGATAAGAGATCAGATTGAGCTCAGATGGATTGGGAGCGAGATTAATTTTGTACTGAATGAGTGAGAGCTAGGACAAAGCAAATTAGCTACGAGAGTGACAACAAAGGAATGAGTACTTGGGAGAAATTGAGAGGAATTATGGATTGCTGGGTGGAGGAGGAAATGACTCAAGAATGCTTGCTTGGGAGTATGTGAAAGGAATGATGGATTGGTTAGATGAAAGAAGGGAATGACGTAGGATTGAATATTTTTGAGTAAATGAAAGGATTTTTGTTAGGTGGAAGAGGGTAATGATTCGGGAGTGATTGGGAGTAAATGAGAGAAAGGATGTAGTGGTTAGGTGGAAGAGAGGATGAATGATTGGTAGAAAGCGAAAAGAAGAGTAGACTGGGAGAGGAAGGCTGGAAGGTAGGGTCAAGTGGGAAGACTAGCAAAAGATAAGTCTGGAAAGTCGTTTTTGAGGAGAAGATGCTGGAAGAATTAGATGGTAGGCGATGAGATAAACTGGGTGTGAGTGATGTACAGAAGACTATGGCTGAGAGGGAAACAATCAGGTAAGTGAGAGTGGAAGTTACGGTGAAAAATAACTGGAAGGAGTGGTTTGGAAAAGTTGGACTTGGGCAAAGTTAGACTGAGCGTGTTGATACAGGATCTTAAAATTAGGCGGAAGTAGTTGACTAGATGCAAAGCTTGTAAGATAACAGATCTTAAATTAAGGTGAAAAAAGACACTGTATCAAGGTGGTGCAGTTGGCCAAACATGAAAACTGATGTGGAAATGTGAGAAGCAAGACTGACTAGAAATGGAAGAATTAAGTGTTATTGTTAGAATAAATATAGAAAAAGTGGATCTGTTAATAAGGAACCATTATGGGTACAGTAAGTGTATGTATAGTGCTGCTGTGTTCGGAAACTAAAATGGAAGTAAAATAGGAAAAACAAGTGTTAAGTGAGTATAAAGTGTGTTAATAAAGGAGCCATAAGTGATGCATTACGTGTAAATATTGTGCTCCAATATGCAGATCCTAGAACGATTAGGAGTGTAGAAAATGTGTGTTAAGTATAAATAAAGAACAGTTGCTGGCAATTGTAAATATAGCACATGAAAGAATATACCAGCGCAGAAATAAAGTTTGAGTGTGATGCTTTCGCGTGGACAATTCAGTGTTAAAGCTAAAACTTAATTGTAAATAAACAAAAGTTATTGTCGAGCGTAAATATAGCACAGAAAAGGATCTACCAGTATAGAAGTAAAGTTTGAGTATGATGCTTCCATATGGAAATGGCTATGTTAAAGCTAGAAGTAACCGCTATAGTTACGTTAAGTGAGGCAAGAAAACAAATACTTAATTGAAAGTGTTGTGCTGACTGAGGCTAGAAAATAAGTTGAAGTGTGTTATGTTGAATATGGCAAGACAAAAAGTTAAAATGTGAGTTACATTTAAAGCGGTTATCACTCGGGGACCCATGGAGGTCCAAACAGTTACTGGCAAGTGTAAATATAGCACAAGAAAGGATTACCAGTTCAGAAGTAAAGTTTGAGTATGATGCTTCCGCATGGAAATGGCTATGTTAAAGTTAGAAACAAACGCTATAGTGAAAGTATTACGTTAAGTGAGGCAAGAAAACAAATACTAATTTGAAAGTGGTATGCTGAATGAAGTTAGAAAAGTTGAAGTGTGTTATGTTGAATAAGGCAAGACAAAAAGTTAAAATGTGAGTTACATTTAAAGTGGGTAACACTTGGAAACCCATGAACGTCGAACTCGGCCATCCCTATCTAGAAATTGAGTAAATGTGTGAAAAATGAAAATGCCTGTGTTTTATTGTGTAGAAATAAGTGTAAGTAAGGTGCTTCTCTGAGGAGGTTCGTCTTTTGTTAAAAGTGAATAATGGTCGTATCCATAAACAAAAATACAGGCAACTCGAGTTGCATTCGACGCTAGTCAATATGCTTAAACAAAATGGTGAATCCACAGTTGTGTGATCTAGTCAATATGCTTAAACAAAATGGTGAATCCAAAGTTGTATGATTTCACATATCTGCGATCCTGAAATGCCAAAACTGTGGAAAAGACGTGAAGCTCAAAAAGGTGTCTTTGCAGTCGTTTTCTGTTGCTGTGGTAGTTTACGCTTCTTAATATCATCACAATTGAGACTGCATTCGGACAAATTGTGGAATCCACTTGCGGAGTGTGCGAATTGCACAGTATGTGGAATGCCACAATAATTGAGCATGCCATTTTAGGAGGCAGATCTGAAATTGCTACTTTCTTTAATTGGGAACTGCAGGGACAATGCAGTTGTGTTTGTGGTAGTGGAATCCACTTGTGGAATGTGCCAGTTGCACAACATAATGGAATACCACAATAATTGAGCATGCATCAAGAGACATCGGAAATTACCACTTTCTTTGATTGGGAACTGCGTGGAAAATGCAGTTAAGTTCGTGGTAGTGATGGTTTAAATATGTTACTGTAAATTATTGATACGTAGCCTAGATATTTCCTCAGATTAACCAAAATAAGATATATAAATATTTCCACTTATCAAAACAACAGGCATACATAAACATTTCCTCTAATATCCACCTCGATCCTGCATCATCGTTGAAGATACTTGAGGTTTCATTCTCTCGGGATTTATCTTGGAAAGATAACATTACATCTCTTGTAAATTCTAGGCAACTTTGTGCCTTCTTAACTCCTGCACAGTTGTAGACTTTATCTACCCACAGTCAGACACCATAATCCCGTAAAGGGTGGTCATTTGTCTTAGTTGTTTTACGGGGAGGGGCACTGACTCTTCGCACCTGTATAGAGTACAGTACTCGTGTGTGGGAAGGCTTCCCACATACAAGGCTTCTCCACTCATGGTGTGAATATATGATTACTGTAGAATCACTAACAAGAAAGGTATAATTTATGCTTCTTTTAAAGCCGACATTCACTGCGACCATCGTGAAAACCAGCACCTGGGTCACATATGCTCGATCGTGAATTATTTTGTACCAGCCCTAGCGTGATAAGTTGTTCATTATGTATTGTTCATGAAGTTATCATGAGCTCAAGTTCATTATGCATTGTGCATCCAGTGTTTCCATCCAGATAATTTGAAGCAGTTGAATGTAAAATATGGGGACTGGGCATCCGTATGAGAAATAATTACAGAAGAGGTGGAGCAGTTCAATTAGTTTAAAATAGGCGACTGGCAAGACAAAAATATACTGATATGGTGAAACATCTGATTGTTCGTTAAGTGTTGCGACTGGCACCCCTACGAGAAATTTGTTATCAAAATTTGGCAGTTGGCACCGTAGGAAATTAAAACTACAGATTAGGTGAAGCAGTTGAATGATACTAACTTTATGAGAAATTAAAATAAATTTAATGAAGCAGTTGAATAATAGGATCCTTATGAACAGCTGGAATTATAGATGAGATGATACAGCTGAAATTAGACTAAGGATGTAATGAATAGGGAAAACGAGCATAGTGTGAGTTGGAGAGACGGCATCCTGATGGCAGAGGACATAGTGACTCGTTGGGAGATGGAAAGACTGGCCAGAAGAGATGAGAAAGACCAATTGAGAGACCAGAAAGATTTGTCTGGAGTGATTGTTGGAAAGTCAATGGCAGTTTGTTGGGAAACCAGAAAGATTGGTCTGGAGTGATTGGTGGAAAGTCTGGCAGTTTGTTGGAAGACCAGAAAGATTGGTCTGGAGTGATTGGTAGAGTCAGTAGGGATTTGTTGGGAGATCAGAAAAATTGGTCTGAAATGAGTGATTGGCAGGAAGTTAAGACAAAATAGTTTAGAGACCGGCAAGAGTGATAAGAATCGAGATATTATTTGAGAGACCAGAAAGATTGGTCTGGAGGGTATGATTAGTCTTGAAAGGTCGGTAGGAAGAAAAGTAAAAGCTTAGTTGGTGGACCAGAAATATTGGTCTGAGTGATTCGTAGGAAGTCAGTAGCGATTGAGAGGTTTGAAAGTTTGGTCTGGAGTAAGTGATTGGCAGGAAGTTAAGGAAATATTAGTTGAGACCAGATTGGTAGGAAGAACTGAGGTATTCTTTGGGAGACCACTGATTGGTCTGGAGGTGGCTGGTCTTGAGAGATCGGTAGGGAGAAGTCAAAGCTTAGTTGGGGGGACCAGAAAATTTGGTCTGGAGGGTATGACTGGTCTTGAAAGATCTGTAGACAGATGTCAAAGCTTAGTTGGGACCAGAAAATTTGATCTGGAGTTATTGGCTGGAAGTCAGGCTATTTGGGAGACCAGAAAAGTTGGTCTGGAGTGACTGGTATGAATCAACAGGGCGTCCATTAGTGGATTATATTACGTCCAAAAGGTGCAGCGGTACGGCCGATATCAAAGTCCCAGTGACTCCCACATTCCTGAGCGTACGCCTAAAATCAGATCGCCGGGCAGTGTGTAAAATGACTAATTCGTTATGTAATATTGAGGCCAGGAGTACCATTACAGCAGCTGATTATCGATTTTCGTTCTGTACATCCGGTGACTACAGCCCTGGGCACTTTCAACCGGCTTACGCATATGCTCTTGGCACGTGTATCTCCTCGGCAAAGTTAACTTCCAAAATTTTAAGCTGCGACAACCAAATTAAAGGATCAGAAGTCAGGACTTCCAAAATCTGAGCTTTAGTGAAAGCCTTGAATCAAGAGTGGTTAGTATGGATAGGACGACTGGCAGGGAGTCACAAAAGATTAGTTGGAAGGCTAGAATGATTGGTCTTGAAAACGTCAAGAAAAATAATTGTTTGGAGACCAGAAATTGGTCTCGAGTGATTGTTATGGAATCAAGGGATTAGTTGGCAGTCCAGAAGGATTATTCTGGAGTAATGATTGATAGAAAGTCAAGAAAGGATTAGGTGGGAGACCTGAAAGGATTGGTTTAGAGTGATTGGTATGAAATCAAGAAATACCAGTTGGGTGGCCAAAGTGATTGATCTAGAGTGTCTCGCAGGAAGCCAAGAAAAAATTAGTTGAGAGACCAGAAAATTGGTGGGAGACCTGAAAGGATTGGTCTCGAGTGATTGGTATGATATCAAGAAATACCAGTTGGGAGGTCAAAATGATTGGTCTAGTGACTCGCAGGAAGCCAAGAAAAAATTAGTTGAGAGACCAGGAAATTGGTCTGGAGTGATTGGTAAGAAGTCAGGAGATTAGCTGGCAGACCGGAAGGATTTTTTTTTAACAAATTGAGTCAAGATAGATTAGGGGAGACCAAAGATTGGTCTGGAGGAAATGATTGGTCGAGATTGATGACAGGAGTCGAGAGAATATAAGCTGGGAGACAAGATCATTGGTCTGGAGTGACTGGTAAGGAAGAGTCAAGAGATTGGCTGGCAGACGAGAAGCATTCATCTGGAGGATCACTGACAGGAAAAGTCAAAATAGGTTAGGTGAGACCAAAGATTGGTCTAGAGAAAATAATTGGTCGAGGTCGGAGGATAGGAATCGAGAGATTAGTAGAGACCAGAAAGATTGGTCGAGATTGATGATGGGAGTCAAGAGATTTGTTGGGAGACCACAAAGTTAGCTCTGGAGGGAATTACTGGTAGGAAGAGTCAAGAAAGATTAGGTGAGAGACCAGAAAAATTGGTCTGGAGTAAGTGATTGCCAGGAAGAGTCGGTTTTGGGAGACCAGAGAGATTGGTCTGGAGGGAATGATTGGTGGATAGGAGTTGGGAGATCAGGTGGGAGACCACGGATTGGTTTGGAGGGAATGACTGATGGATAGGAGCTGAGAGATTAGTTGGGAGACCACAGATTGGTGTGGAGGAAATGATTGGTAGAGTTAAAAATTAGTTGGGAGACCAGAAAGATTGGTCTGAAGGGAGTGATTGGTAGTAAGTTATTAAATTTTAGTTGGGAGACCAGAAAGATTGGGCTGGAGGGAATGATTAGTAGTAAGAGTCCAGGAATATTAGTTCGAGACCAGAAAGATTGGGCTGGAGGACTTGATTGATCGAAATTGATTGATAGGAGAAGCTGAGAGCCACAGACTGGTCTGGAGTAAATGATATAATCGATATTTAATGGTAGGAGTTGAGAGCCACAGATTGGTCCGGAGGACATGACTGATCGAAATTTATTGGTAGGAAGAGCTGGAAGAACACAGATTGGTCAGGAGGATATGATTGATCGAAATTTATTTGTAGGAGTTGGGGGACCACCGACTGGTCTGGAGGATATGATTATAGAAATTTATTGGTAGGAGGAGTTGGGAGACCACAGATTGGCCTGGAGGAAATGATTGATCGAAATTTATTGGTAAGAGGAGTTGGGAGACCAGAGACTGGTCTGGAGGATATGATTGATCGAAATTTATTGGTAGGAGGAGTTGGGACACCAGAGACTGGCCTGGAGGAAATGATTGAAATTTATTGGTAGGAGTTGGGAGACCAGAGACTGGTCTGGAGGAAATGATTGATCGAAATTTATTGGTAGGAGTTGGAGACTGCAGATTGGTCTGGTGGAAATGATTGATCGAAATTTATTGGTATGAGTTGGGAGACCACAGATTGGTCCGGAAATGATTAAAATTTATTGGTAGGAGTTGGGAGTCAATAGATTGGTCTGGAGGAAATGATTGATCGACATTTATTGGTAGGAGCTGGGAGACCACAGATTGGTCTGGAGGAAATGATTGATCAATATTTATTTATTGATAAGAGTTGGGAGACCACAGATTGGTCTGGAGGAAATGATTGATCGAAATTTATTGGTAGGAGTTGGGAGACCACAGATTGGCCTGGAGGAAATGATTAATCGAAATTTATTGGTAGGAGGAGTTGGGAGACCAGAGACTGGTCTGGAGGATATGATTGATCAAAATTTATTGGTAGGAGTTGGGAGACCAGAGACTGGCCTGGAGGAAATTATTGAAATTTATTGGTAGGAGTTGGGAGACCAGAGACTGGTCTGGAGGAAATGATTGGTCGAAATTTATTGGTAGGAGGAGTTGGGAGACCACAGATTGGTCTGGAGGAAATGATTGATCGAAATTTATTGGTAGGGGTTGGGATTCCACAGATTGGTCTGGAGGAAATGATTGATCGAAATTTATTGGTAGGAGTTGGGAGACCACATATTGGTCTGGAGGAAATGATTGATCGAAATTTAATTGTAAGAGTTGGGAGACCACAGTTTGGTCTGGAGGAAATGACTGATCGAAATTTATTTGTAAGAGGAGTTGGGAGATTACAGAATGGTCTGGAGGATATGACTGATCGAAAGTGGTTAAGAGGTTTGTTGGGAGACCATAGATAGGTCTGGAGGGAATGACTGATAAGGGGGGGGGGCCAGAAAGATTGGTCTGGAGTGACTGGTATGTCATTAGTTGGGAGACCAGAAAGATTGGTCTGGAAGGAAAGAGATGTAATGATAGGAAGAGCCAAGAAAAATTGTTGGCAGACCAGAATCGTTGGTCTGTTGTGATTGGCATGAGTCAAGAAAGATTATTTGGAAGGTCAGAGTGATTAGCAGGAAGTGAGGAAAAAACTGGGAGACCAGAAAATTTGTCTGGAGTTAATGGTAAGAAGTCAAGATTAATGGCAGACCAGAAGGATTAATCTGCAGGAATGATTGGTAGGAAGAGTGAAGAAATGTTAGTTGGGAGACCAGAAAGATTGGTCTGGTGGAAAAGATTGATTGGCAGGAGTTGAGAGTGTAGTTGGGAGACCACAGATTGGGCTGGAGTGAATGATTGATTTATAGGAGTTGGGAGACCGCAGATTGGTCTGGAGGATAGGATGGATCGAAATTGATTGATAGTAGTTGGATGACCACAGATTGGTCTGAAGGATATGATGGATCGAAATTGATGGATAGGAAGAGTTGGGAGACCACAGATTGGTCTGGAGGATGACTGATCGAAGTTGATTGGTATGAGGAGTTGGGAGACCACAGATTGATCTGGAGGATATGACTGAACGAAAGTGATAGGAGGAGTTGGGAGACCCCGGATTGGTCTGGAGGAAATGATAGATCGAAATTGATTGGTAGAAGTTGAGAGATCATAGATTGGTCTGCAGATATGATTGAACGATATTGACTGGTAGGTGCTGGCAGACCACAGACTAGTCTGGAGGAAATAATTGAGCGATATTGATTGCTAGGAGTTCGGAGACCACAGATTGGTCTGGAGGATATGATTGACCACAGATTGGTCTGGAGGATATGACTGATCGAAATTGATTGCTGGGATGTGCTGGTAGACCACAGATTGGTCTGGAGGAATTAATTGAACGATATTGATTGCTAGGAGTTGGGAGACCACAGATTGGTCTGGAGGATATGATTGATCGAAACTGATAGGAGTTGGGAGACCACAGATTGGTCTGGAGTGAATGATTGATCGAAATTGATTGGTTGGAGGAGTTGGGAGACCACAGATTGGTCTGGAGGAAATGATTGATCAAAATTTATTGGTACAAGTTGGGAGACCACAGGTCGGTCTGGAGGAAATAATTGATCGATATTGATTGGTAGGAGGAATTGGGAGACCACAGATAGGTCCGTAGGGAATGATAGGGGGGAAATAGGTGGGAGACCACAAAGATTGGTCGAGTGATTGGTAGGAGTTTAAGACATTAGTTGGGAGAGCAGAAAAATTGGTCTGAAGGAAATGATTGTTAGGAGTTGAGAGATTAGTTGGGAGACCACAGATTGGTCTGGTGGGAATGATTGGTAGTAAGAGTTAAGAAATATTAGTTAGGACACCAGAAAGCTTGGTCTGGAGGAAATGATTGATCGAAATTGATTCGTAGGAGAGAGTTGGGAGACCACAGATTGGTCTGGATAATATGATTGAACAAAACTGATTGGTAGGGGTTGGGAGATCACAGATTGGTCTGGAGGATATGATTGATCGATATTTGTTGGAGAAGTTGGGAGACCACAGATTGGTCTGGAGGATGTGATTGATCGATATTGGTTGGAGGTGTTGGGAGACCACAGATTGGTCTGGAGGATATGATTGATTGAACTTGATTGGTAGGGGGAGTTTGGAGATTTGTTGGGAGATCAGAGATAGGTCTGAAGGGAATGATTGATAGGAAGAGTAAGGGGGGGGAAACAATTAGGTGGGAGACCAGAAAGATTGGTATGAGGTCAAGATATTAGTTGTGAGACCAGGGAGAGGGAAAGAGTTGTAATGATGGGAAGAACCAAGAAAAAATAGTTGGGAGACCAGAAACAGTGGTCTGGAGTGACTGGTATGAGTCAAGAAAGATTATTTGCAAGGCAAGAGTGATTGGTAGGAAGTGAAGAAAAAACTGAGACCAGAAAATTGGTCTGGAGTGACTGGTAAGTCGAGATTAGTGACAGACGAGAAGGATTAGTATGGAGGAATGATTGGTAGGAAGTCAAGGAATAGTTGGGAGACCAGAATGATTGGTCTGGAGTGATTGGTAGGAAGTTGAGAAATATTAGTAGGGAGACAATGATTCATTGAAATTGTTTGGTTGGAGTTAAGAGATTAGGTTGCAGACCATAAATTGGCCTGTAAGGAATAATTGGTAGTAAGAGTTAAATGTTAGTTGGGAGATCAGAAAGATTGGACTGGAGGAATTTTTTGATTGGTAGGAGTTGAATTAGTTGAGAGACCACGGATTGGTCTGGAGGGAATGATTGATAGTAAGTTTAGAAATATTTGGGAGACCAGAAAGATTGAACTGGAGGGAATGATTGGTAGAAATAGGGAGAGTAAAAAAAGTTTAGGTGGAAGACCAGAAAGATTGATCTGGCATGATTGGTTGAGAGAGATTAAGGGGGAAAAAAAAGGACATCATGACACCCAGGACAAGGAAATGAGACTAATATGCCTGTATTATAATATGAAAGGACTGTCTAGGGATGGAAAACAGTAGACACTTTATATGATTAGGATACTAGTATGTAGTTGAATAACACCTAATTTCTAGTCTAAACTAACCAGGTTTAATCTAACCTAACTAACCGTAGCCTAACCTAACCTATTCATATTGGGTATCTACTGTTTTTCATCCTCGGGACAATTCTGGCATATTGTAGGACTGCTGTAGTTTCGTCCTTTATTTTCCTGTCCTGGAAGTGTCATGTGCACCGAAATGAGTGTCTGGGGATAGAACGAGAGGAAATGGTCATGGTAGTTAACCAGGAAGGTTTAGTCAAGAAAGAGAGAGAAAAATTTATCTGGAGGACGAATTCACTGAATGTACTGGAATGAGTGTCAGGAAACAGGAGAGGAAGAAATGGTCATGACAATGAAATAGGAAGGTCTAGTCGAGAGAGAGAGAAATTCGTCAGGAGGAAGAAAGACCTCTGAGAGAACTATGGACGGTATTAGTAAGAGTTAGTCCGAAACCACCCCGGTGGACTATGGGTAGAGAGAAAGTATGAGCAGAGATTGATTGGATGTTGACAGGGCTTTGCATGGAATGAACTGAAACAACAGAAAGAGAGGATGAAGTAAGGATAGAATGGGTTACACGACTAGCGAATGTTTGGGAGTAAACAAGAAAGAATGGTAGGGAGAGAGAGGATTGGGCCTAGTCCAGAGAGATTTGTTAGCAGGAAGAAGGACCCCGTAAAGAATAGTGGACGAGTATAGTAGGAGTATACAGTAGTTTGAAACCAACCCAGTGGACTAGGTAGGGAGAAAGATGAAGTGTGGACAGAGATTGATTGGATGTGACAGGGCTCAGCATGGATTGGATGGGAATAGGAGATTGATTGGATGTGATGGCTCAGCATGGATTGGGTGGGAGTAGGAGATTGATTGGATGTGACAGGGCTCAGCATGGATTGGATGGGAGTAGGAGATTGATTGGATGTGCTGGCTCAGCATGGATTGGATGGGAGTAGGAGATTGACTGGATGTGACAAGGCTCAGCATGGATTGGATGGGAGTAGGAGATTGATTGGATGTGATAGGGCTCAGCATGGATTGGATGGGAGTAGGAGAATGAGGGAATAATGGGATGGGATAGACGACTAGGAAGTGAGAAAGAACTAGAAAGATAGGTTGGGAGAGACAGGATTTGGGATGCTTAATCGAGAGAGATTTGTCGGCAGGAAGAAAGATCTCGTAAAGAACTGTGGAACGTATAGCAGGAGTTTGTGTGAAATTTCAATCCAGTGGACCACTGGTAGGGAGAAAGATTAAATTTGGGCAGAGATTGACTGGATGTGTCAGGGCTTGGCCTGGATAAGATGGAAGTAGAAAGAGAGGATGGGGGAAGGATAGAATGGGATAGACGACTAAGGAATAATTTGGAGTGAAATTCTACAAAGAATTGTAGGAAGAGATAGAGAATTTGGGAGGCTTAGTCGAGAGGGATTTGTCAGCAGGAAGAAAGACCTCGTAAAGGATTGTGGAAGGTTGTAGTAGGAGTTATTGTTGGAAACCATGGCCAGTGGACTACTGGTAGGGAGAGAGAAGGTTGGACAGAGATTGATTGGATATGACAGGACTGCGTAGATTATTTTTTACAAGATGAACAGAAAGGATAAACATAAAAAATAAAAAGTAATTCATACACCTGATTGCAGGTGTCCTCTATTCATAAAAAATCTGTAACAGTTGGACTTGAACTTTGGGGAAAAACTTTTCTGGGGAAGTGAGTTCCAAAGACACTGGATGGTAAGTAAGGAGGAAGAAAAGATGAGGGAAGGATGGCATGGAATAGATGGCTAGGGAGTGGTTGGAAGGAGAGTGAACTAGAAAGAATGGTAGGGAGAGGTTGAGGATTAGTGATGAGTGTATGAGATGCGACCGATGATTAATAGAAAGTGAGAGTAACTGGACAGATTATTAGAAAGGTTTAGGGATAGATAAGGTTAAATAATTAAGTGACAGAGTCAAAGGGAATACGCTGTGAATGTTCCTACCTCAAAGGTTAGTAGTGTTGAAACACTGACTTTGGTTTCATGGTGGTGGTGTAAGAACCGTGAGCAAATTTTGAGTATTTTCTTTTCACAAATGTCGCTTAATGCCATAAAATTTACAGCTGATTTTTAGGATAGCTGCGTCATAACGAACGGAAGAAGGTGGCTGGGAACGGATGAAGTTTTTACAAATGATTTTTTTCTTCTTCTTCATTGCTTTGAGTTATTTGTGGTGGAAAGAATATAAATTACAAAATGGAAGCAATTCCTAGGATTCAGAGAATGGTGTAGAAAGTAAAATCAGTGCCAGTATTTGTACAAAAAAAAAAAAATGGTGTCAGTATTTAATGAGAAAAGAGGTAATATTGGTTTATACTTGTACAAACAGGTGCTTAAATTCATAAAATTGTCCTTTCCCCATAGATTATACTCTCATTGAATTTGCAAATTATGTATATGGATGGGGTTATAAAAGAGATACAAGGTCGGGCAGTGGATGTTGGAG
>JAGKTI010015976.1:0-19897 GCA_018397915.1 Birgus latro
ATAGAACTCAAAATGAATGTTGTAATGGACATGATGGGATAAGAAGCCATGTCCACTTTCCTCCTCTAGTTTCTCTTCCTTGTTCTACAACAGGGGATGTGGGCTCAGTTCAGCCATGCTGCATGAAGATTTAGGAAAATTGGAAGACTGATATTTGCCTGGCGGGCCACTCTGATCTTGCCTCGCTCCTAACAATGCTTGTCCGGAGGCCTTGATTCTGCATCATCACACTTGCAATAAAAAATGAACATTTCTGGGGGGGGGGGGTGTTTCCACAGATCATGAGGACCAGGATGTGGCAGCGGAATCATGAAGTGCTAGGTGTTGGGTCTGTTGTCCTGGAAACTGTGGGAATCCTGTTGGGCCAGGGGCTGTATGGCCGCCTCTTAACCAGCCAGTCCAGTCACATGCTGATGGGTTCCTGGCTCCTCTTCGGTGTCGTAATGGGCACAGCTTATCGTGGCAGCCTCATCGCCTCCCTCACCCTTCCCAGACTGCCTCCCAGACCAGAGACAATTGAAGAGCTGGTTACAGCTGTTGACAGGTGAGGCCTGGCCATTTGTTTATCTTGTGTTAAAGAGTGAAAATTCTATACAGAAAATAGAGACATTTCATGAAACATGATTCGTTAAGATTCGAGAGTTTATGAAAAGTGAAAACGTTTCCCCAAGTATCTATTTGATAGGTCTTAGATTATTATATAAAAAAGCAGTTCTGCATTAGAGAGACTGGGCGAACTGTGGTATATACAATACTGGAGTTATGGAAAAACAGCTTTTACCAATGTAAACATCAGAAATTTATGATGATCTAATATCCAATAATCCAAGGTGTGTGTGTGTGTGTGTGTGTGTGTTGCAGCCAGAACTGGATAAAGGATTTTGATGAAACTTGGCAAGATGGCTAGAACTGGGTCTTGGCTGGGACAGATTCAGTTTTTATGTCGAGTGATATAATCTGGCATTTTTGCCCCTAATAACAATCCGATTGTTATTATAACACACACACACATGGAAGAGGCGGCAGAACTTTACCGTGCAGTTTTTCATACATTTTGAGAGAGAGAGAGAGAGAGAGAGAGAGAGAGAGAGAGAGAGAGAGAGAGAGAGAGAGAGGGAGAGGTGTTCTGTAAAACCGCACTCCGATGTCTCTTACTTACTTGATGCTATAAACAGATGATTATATTCAGCAGAAAATGGTGGTGGAGGTGGTGGTAGTCATGGTGGTGTTGGTGGTGGTGGTAGCTGTGATGATGATGGTGGTGGAGGTAGTTTTGGTGGCGATGGTCGTAGCTGTGATGATGGTGGTGGTGGTGGTGGGAGCTGTTATGGTGATGATGATGGTGGTGGTGGCAGCTGTTAAGGTGGTGATTGTGGTGGTAGCTGTGGTGGTGGTAGGTATGACGGTGGTAGTGGTGGTGGTCAGTGTGATGCTATTGGTGGTAGTGGTCGTAGCTGTGATGGTGATGATGCTGATGATGATGATGCTGGTGGTGATGGTGGTAACTATGATCATGGCAATGGTGGTGGTGGTATTTTTGGTGGTGGTGATGGTAGCAGTATGGTGGTGGTGGTAGGTGTTGTGGTGGTAGGTATGATGGTGGTAGTGGTGGTGATGGGTGTGATGATATGGTAGTGGTGGTGGAAGCTTTGATGATGATGATAATGATAGTAGTGGTGGTGGTCATAGTAGTTGTGATGATGATGATGATGATGATGATAATGATGGTTGTGGTAACTGTGATGGTGATGGTTGTAGCTGTGATGATGATCGTGGTGGCTGTAACTGTGATGATGATGGTGGTGGTGGTGGTGGTGGTGGTGGTGGTGGTAGTGATCGTGGTGGTGCTAGTGCTGGTGGTATTTGTGGTTGTGGTGATAGTTAACTGTTCAGATAGATATCATTTGGCCAAATGCTTTGCAGCCCTATTTGGTCAAAATGCATATCCTCAGAATCAAAGCATGGTTTAGACCCAGTTTTAATTTGGACAAGTGCTGTGCGGCCCTGTAGGGCTACAGGGCTCTAGTGCTGTCTACACATGCAATGATTGACTAATCATTTCTTGTGGTTTAGTTAATGTTAAGTACCATATTTCATTTTACTGGTAATACTGCATCTGGAAAAAATACTATACTTAGTGGTCAAGTCTATTGATGGGGTGCTGAAGTGACAGCCACGTATAATGTTGAGAAGGCTTTGGAGCATATGTAAAAATGAAACCTTTCCTAAAATATATTGTGGCTAACCCGCTGAGTCCCACTGACGTACGATGCACGTCGCTACTTTTTTCCGAGGACAGACCCACCGACGTGTATTGTACGTCACGCAATTGCAAGGCCCATTTATGTGCACATTTTTCAACATTCGCAGGTGATATTTGGTAGGCATATGTGGGAGACCTTCCTCTACCTGCTGTCAAGCGGGGATACTGCCTGGCCCCACCTAACCGCCCCTCCCCCCCTCTCCCCCTCCCCCCGCACTGGGCATTTCACCTGTTAGCTGTAACCTGGCCAGGAAAGGTATGTTGCCCCACGGCCTCTCCAATGACGAAATTCACGGTGGAAGTGATTCCTAAGGTGGAGAACAAAGAAACAAAGAAGCTAGAGGTAGAAACAAACAAAAGTGATGAGGTGGTAATGTCGTAAAGGAAGGGGCCATATACTGGGGTTTTGGGTGAGTGAACAATGCTTATAAACACCTATGTTATTGTGTGAAAACCAATATAGATTTGTATTACTCATAAATTCGTACCAAATAAATGAAATACATACGTAATTTAAAGTGGCTTGAATTAGTTAACCCTTCCATAGTTCGTTTTCTTTAACCAGGTACCCTGAAAAAGAAAGAAAATGTAAAGTTGAGTGACACCTGTGTCAACATTTCTAACTTCAGGATCGCAATTTCTCTATGAATTTTCGATGTTTCTCACCGAAAGCGAAGGTTTCAGCCAAAAAACAAATAGTCGAAAATCAGTTGGGACCTGGGGGTAGGCTGGGTAAAAAACTGGTCGGGACTGGATGATTTAAATCCACTCTATTACCCGCGTCACAGTAGCAAGACGTATTTCTCTTTACCAATATTGCTTATGTAGAGTTTTTGGGCACTATTGTGGTTAGATATGGTGTTTGCAGTAGGAAATTTAGGTGTCTGTTAAGCATTTGTGGCTGTTATCAGCCGTTGAGCCAACGAAAATTTTGCTACTGTTTCTAACCCTGGCCCGAGAACTACACTGCCTCTACCCTTCACCAAATGTGAGTATTCATCTATAAAAAGAGTGTCAGTGTATCATGTCAATATAGATTGCAATACCTAGTGTGCAAGGAAATAAAAAAACAGTACAGTAGGTTAGAGGGGAGGCAGGAAACAGCCCTATAGTCATGAAATGGCGTGAGTACACTGTAGTTTTTTGGCATTTTTCTCCAAAACTATTAGGCGTAGGAGAACTGTTCAGGACTTAAATGAAAGGCCATAAAATTCTGCATAAGATGATATAAAAACATAACTCTGCTGAGAAAAGTTTTTCGCTAGAGCTCCCCGAATATAAAATCTGTTGTCTGTCGGAAATTGATGTTACTTTATCGCTTATTACTAGAAAACCATACCTCATATCAAACTGGGAACTATCCCATCCGAAAGCTAATAAAATTCTCTTTCTATTGATTGTATAACATGTAGCGATAGCTTAGTATACTTTGGAGTTATGATGTTGGGAAGTGAGATGAATGTTCCCAAATGTTTATTCACAGCACCCTGACATACGTATAGTATGTTTTTCTGTCTTTTTTTTTTTCTTGCTTATCGTGTAGAACAAACATCGACGAATAGGAATATATAGGTTTTGTGGCAAAACAAATAAGTTTGGGTGGTGAAAATAAGTCGAGAATACAGATTTTGGTGCGCGGAGGGCGGCCGGGGTGGGTGGGGAGAGAGTGATATGTCGTAGAACACAAAACTTACTAAACTTACCAGCGCAACACTTCACAAGAAACTTTATGAGAAATTCAGGCACAAGTGTGAAAGCGGCAACGTCCAAAGACAGGTTCTAGGGAGATTTAAGTTTCTACTTGACCATTCCTTTTCAAGCTCTTTCCACATGTTGACGACGTTCATCTAATTTTATATTGACTTTCTCCAGACGATTTTACTCCATTCAGTGAAGGCCTGTTAAACTTACTCCATTCAATGAAGACCTCTTAAACTGTATGCAGTGATGAAGACCATACTTTTATCTCTTCAAACAGTAAATTCTATCCTGGTAAGACTGACATCGTTTTAACAGTAGCAAAAATAATATATAAATTACGTCAACGAACTGAAGGGATGTAATCTGTCACTCTTCTGCCTAACAACGAACTATTTAGAGAAACTTTCCCACAAGGAGAAATGTTTCATATCATACTCGACAAGTAGATGGAAAAGCTTTCTGTTTAGTAACTATATTCATTGCCTGCCTTATTTTTGTCTTCTACTTTATTACTGGGTCAGGATAATGTAACTTTTCACCATCATCATCATCATCAGCCAGTACAATTCACTTCTTCCAAGCTTTTCCAGTCTAACTTACTGGCAATTTGCCAGGTCCATCAGAACTTACTGAGATGAATCATAGGAGAACCTTAAGCTAGACCATTTTATTGTAAAAAAAAAAAAAAAAAAAAGATTATATATTTATATTTGTAGACACAAGGGGAAAGGGCCACGTTTGATATTTGACAGCTGATCTAGGCGACCCCAGCCTACATCAAGGTAAAATAGGGAATCCATGCAGTTCATACAAAATGTTAAGTCCATACGTGTTAAAATAAATCTATTTCATTTCCACTGCTGCTCATAAAGCTTATTTGCTAGTTCCACGTATATTATACAAATTGCAACTTGTAATTGATTTTTTTCTGGATTCCTGACTTGTATAAAATAATGGTGTTCAACTTTCCTCAGGGTAACAATTGAGTCCTTCGGGGCCTCCTACAAGAAATTCTTTTCCAACTCTGACTCGAGCACCTACAGGGCGTTAGGGAACATGATGTACCTGGGAGGCAACCTTATGGAGGGACTCAACAATGCCCTCATCATGAAGTACGTTGATCCAAAATGTCACTATTACCTGGTTGTTAGCACCTATTTCAACAACATGAGTTTTATTCAGGAATGGTTAACCCCTAAATATGGAGACTTTGTGGTTATTCTTGATGCTACCCGACGATCTGACCCAGTTTAGGAGAACTCCCTACTCGATAAGAAGTTAATGAATCTGCTTTCCCTGAGGTATGAAAAGTCTCTCCTAAGCTGAGGCAAATACTGTGGTGGTTGCAAGAATATAATTAAAATAACGGCATTGTCTTGAAAGTGTTAGGAACTTTGCCAGGACATCAGTATTTGAACCGTTCAATATTGCAAACAAAATCGAAAGTGTTTATTACTTGCATGGATTGGAAGGTGAGATGTAGGGACAACTTGTAAGCAAAGGTGAAGAACTATGTTCTGCCTACTTTAACTTGACCTACAATCGCCATCCGTGCATCTAAAAAGATGATCTATAACCTTGTCACCCCAAGCCGATTTTAAAGATTTATTCATGCTACCTGTCGATGATTTTATTTGGCATAAGAGAGATGTAAAGAAATAATAAAGTTATAAGCAGCCTTCAATAACCCATGCATTTTTAGAAATCCTACACAAGTTATATGAATGAATCATATGAATAAATGAATAAATAAATAAGTGAATGAGGTCTCGGTTAAATGACATAGTTTGATAGTTCAGTGGGTAAAATGTTATTATATCGGGGAAGAGAAGTATGTGTAGAGTTAAAAAATTAAATATATCAGCTTAATATCTGGGACTCTCACTTAAAACCCGGCATATTGAAGAAAAAATAATAATGTTCTTTTAATAACACTTTTCAACCAACATTATTAATCAGAAGTTTATCACGAAAAATCTGCTCCACAGTCTTACAAATTTCACAGATATGTTGTGTGGTTGAAAGTTACATTATGTACGGAAAACATTCACAGATACACTACCTTATTTCAACTTTCAAATGCAGGCAGAGTCGAGCAATGAATCTGACTGGATTTCTTTCTATTCTTTCCTTCTTGCATAATATGGAGCTGATATTTACAAAAATGACTGTCTACCAAACAGAGTTCTTGAAACTGCAAATGGGTTAATTAACATTTCTTGAACGTAGATGGAACACCACTGTATCTTGAAAGGTGGAGCGTCGTGGAAGTAAAAGTGTTAATGCAGTAGCTTATATTGCTCTTATTTTCCAGTGTCAACTTGTCCTATTTACTACCTTAAGGAGTACCCGTCTAGCACCGCCTCAAATCTTGCATATGGCCTTGACCATCAACTTGTGGGATAGTTACTTGAAAATCTAAAAAAAAAAAAAAAAAAATCGTCATAATATCGAAAACAACGTACATACTGTAGCATATGTTTTTTTTTCGGCAACAATGGTCTCTGTTAAATGCATTGAGGCGTGCATGTCAAGAAGAGTTTCTGAACGTAAAAATTACTTTGTAACAATATTTTGTGAAGACAGACGGTAACAGGACTATTATTCAAATCTGTAACTTAACAGGTAAATGAAATATATAGTTAGTACACCCCTGCATTGAATGACTATTTGTGACCTCCAGGCGTGCTCATCTTGGCGAGTTCCTGAACTTGCATATGACCCTGAATCAACACTTCATGAGAATAGATGGAACTTCCCTGCTGTACATGGGAAAGCAGAGTGTGCTGAAGATGCTACTTGCTTGGCCGCTACCACACGATGCTCCCTATAAACCAGAACTGGACGAGAAACTTAGGATTATATTTCAGGTACATAGCTTTGCAAAGAAAAAAATGATACAACAATTAACTGCACTTTTATGGAAAACGTTTTATGGTTTGCAACTGTACGTGCTATCGTGAAACTACCGATATTTCTTATCCCCCACAGTTCAGGGATTTTATGAGCCTGGTGCTTACTAAGGGCATTTTTTTTTCTAAAAGCGTAGGCTGTATTCAGGCTGTCATAGCTCCGTAACAGCAGCATACAGAACATTCAATGAAAAATCTGAATATTCTTCAATCCCTCATCTCTCCTTTGCATTTGTCCCCAGGTCTCAAGGTGAAGACATTAAGGTGGTAAGAGGTGATGAAAGAAGGCAATTTTCGGGGTCAGGGAAGGCTGTTTTCAAAGTAGTGTGTATCCTCTGTATCCCCAGCAACAGCACAGCCCAGGCGCCTGCCTGGGTCAGACAATGATTCACTGCTCGCTTCAGGGCATATTTCCCATTGCGCCAGTTGACTGTGACACTCCTTTCCACTCCCCTTGCCGCTGCTGCATGTGCATATAGCTGGCTCAGTATATTCACCCAGTTTTTCTGGCTTTTCCATAATAACACTGTGCACGACGATGTATGGGATGGGAGAGAGAAAAGATATTCTACTGAGGATTACACATTAATTGCTCCAAAGGACGTTCTCAGTGTCGCATAAGATGATTTAGAGTTATCCCTGAGTTCTTATTTATTTATTTTTTTTGTTACACCAGTTCTTTTCTTATTTTCTAAAGCACATACTTGGTTATGTTCAAACTACACTAGAGAAACAGCACAAAATAAATACGGGTTAAGTATCACAACAGAACCAATTTGCACGTCAACTGAACTGGATTACCACAACACTTATTGGTACTGGTATTGCGAGTTCACTTTCACTGTATCCCATAATTGTTTCCTTATACCCATATTTCTAAGTAAAAACACTTATTTGGCTATGTTCTTATTGCATTAGAGGAACTGCTAAAAATATTTATAGTTAAGTATCGCAACCAAACTAATTTGTCCAGATATTGCATTATATTACCGTAACATTACTTGTACATGTCCTGCAAGTTTGCTTCACTGTAACCTGAGAACGTTTTCTTGTACCCGTACTTTTCCTTATATTATAAATTCTTATGTAGTGATTTCAATACGTACACTACACTTTCGCATACACCAGTGCCGAGTACTTCACCTCAGTGTGGTACCTGAAGAAGTATTCTTCGTACTGTGCAAGCTTGCACTCAGTGCGTTGGTGGTGTGTCTCCTTGTGAACGTGCTGCCGATGCTGACTGTTCAGGCAGACATGACACTGCCTGTACATGTTTTTCCTTGCAGAAATTGATTTCAGTTATATCGGCACATGCTCCACAGGTAGGATTGGATGACACAGAGAAGGATAGATTTTGGGATAAATTAATACGTGTAGTGAGTGGTATGGGTGATAATGAGGTAGTGGTTCTGGGAGGGGATTTAAAGGTCATGTGGGTGAAGCAGCTCAAGGTAATGGAGGAGTCCATGGAGGATGTGCATATGGTGTAAGGAATGCGGAAGAGGAAAGAATACTCGAGTTTGGGGAGGCTATGGACATGATTGTGTGCAACACACATTTTAGGAAAAGAATCAGCCGGTTGATTACGTACGAGTCCGGGGGAAATAGTAGTCAGATAGATTATTTTCTGGTCAGGAGGGTTGATAGGAGATTAGTGAGGGATGTTAAAGTTATAGGAAGCGAGGAGAGTGTGCAGCAGCACAAACTGTTGATTTGTGACATGGTGCTTAAGGAACGAGTGATGAGAAGGAGGACATATGTACCTAGGAGGAAAATATGGAAGCTGGGAAACCAATCAGTAAGGGATGCCTTTTATAGTGAGATAAGGAGAGTGGTGGCTGAACAGGAAGCCGTAGATAGAGGCGTTAATGAACAGTATAGAGCCCTTAAGAACAACCTCTTGAGAGTTACCGATGCAATATGCGGTTGGACAAGAGGCCCACCAAGACATAAAGTAACTTGGTGGTGGGATGAGGGTGTAGAAGCTGCAGTTAAGGAGAAAAGAAGGCTTTTCCGGGAATGGAAGAATGGTGGTAACAGGGAGGAGTACTTGGCTGCCAAGCGCAGGGCTAGAAGAGAGGTATACAGGGCGAAGTCTGAGTCACAGAGACTTTTAGTTGATAATCTAAATCATGGAGAAAGGAAAAATATGATTTTTAGGGCGGCAAATCAGGTGAAGAGGGATAATCGGGACATTGTAGGTGAGCAGTGTGTGAAGAATGATGATGAAAGGGTAGTGGTGAACAGTGAGGATATTAAAGATGCATGGAGAGAGCATTATAGCCGATTGTTGAATGAGGAGTTTGATTGGGATAGAGAAGGTTTGGAGCCAGCTGATCCAGTGTTTGGCCCTTGGCCTTTGATTGACGATGCTACTGTGGGTCAGGCAATAGGCAGGATGCGGGTGGGGAAGGCGGCAGGTGTGTCTGGTTTGACTGCCGAAATGTTGAAGGCCTCAGGAGATACTGGGGTGAGGTTAGTCACTGACCTGATAAATATAATTATATATGACTGTGTTGTCCCAGATGATTGGCTGAAGAGTGTAATTGTAAATGTGTACAAAGGAAAGGGTGATGCCCTGGAAAGGGGAAATTACAGAGGTATAAAGGTCTTAGATCAGATAATGAAAGTAATGGAGAGAGTTCTAGAAGGTATGATTAGAGAAAGAGTGAATATCGATGAGATGCAGTTTGGGTTTATGCCAGGCAGGGGGACCACTGATGCCATATTCATTGTTCGACAGCTTCAGGAAAAATATATTGGAAAGAAAATGGAATTGTATTTTGTTTTTGTTGATTTGGAAAAGGCCTTTGACAGAGTTCCTAGAGAGGTGGTGAAGTGGGCAATGAGAAAGCTAGGGTTGGAAGAATGGCTGGTTAGGGTTGTTATGGTCATGTACATAGGTGCTCGCACCCAGGTAAGAGTGAATGGAGCTTTGAGTGATGAGTTTTCCGTGAATGTTGGTGTGCATCAGGGGTCAGTTTAGAGTCCCTTGTTGTTTATCATGGTGCTTGAAGCCCTCTCACGTGACTTCAGAGATGGACTCCCATGGGGATGTTGTATGCTGATGATTTGGTGTTGATGCAGAGAATGAAAAGGAGGCGGAGGAAAGATTTAAGAAGTGGAGAGATGGTATGGGGTACAAGGGCTTAAGGGTAAATGCAGATAAAACGAAAGTGATGATATCTAGGGTTGGTGGCGGTACAATCAGAGGAGAGGGAGAGTGGCCATGTGCAGTTTGCCACAAGGGTGTGGGAAGTAATTCCATCTTGTGTAGTGTTTGTGATAAGTGGGTGCACAAGAGATGTAGTGGTATTAGAGGTAGACTGCGAGATGATGCTGATTTCATGTGTGCGGCGTGTCGGGGAGAGCAGGTGGAGATTGTTAGGCGTGAGAGGGTTGAACTTGCAGGTGAGTCTCTTGAGTGTGTGGAGGAGTTTCGTTATTTGGGAGACATGTTATGTGCCGGAGGTGGGCCTGGAGTTAGCTCGGTTGCTAGGGTGAGAAGTGGTTGGAAGAAGTTCAGGGAGCTGTTGCCTCTCCTGACACGTGCTAAGGGGTCTTTGTATGCAGCATGTGTTAGGAGTATGATGCTGTTTGATAGTGAGACCTAGGCAGTAAAGGAAGAGGATATTCGCAGGTTTAAACGTACAGAAATGACAATGATTAGGTGGATGTGCAGTGCGTCCCTGCGTGCAAGGCCTGGGGGGGCTGGGTTTACGATGGAAGAGTTGAGAGGTATGATGGGACTGGAGTGTATTGGTGTTGTGATGAGGAGAGGTAGGCTGAGGTGGTTTGGACATGTGGAGAGGATGGGGGATGATAACTGGGTACAGAGGGTGAGAGTTGTCAATACTGGGGCAGGGGTTGGGAGGGGTAGACCGAGAGACATGGGACGAGGTCATTAAGTGTGACTTAAGGGTTAAGGGACTGAACATGGAGGCTGCCAGGGACCGAGCAGCGTGGAGAGCCGCCATTAGATGACCAAGGCCGACGCATGCAAGCATGTTGGCGCCTTCAAAAACGAAAACGAAACGATGTGTACCCCGGGTTCATCATGTGGTGATGTGTGAGGTAGTCTGCCTGGGTGACCTTGTCTGGCAGAACAGCAGCACTGTGTCTCCTTGGTGCAGCTGGCTGCACACGTCCATACTTTGCCAGTGGCTTGCACAAGAGTTCCTTCTCAGACTCAGCTAAAGGAAGACAACCTGCCTAAACATTATGAATGTGTTCAGCATAGTGATATGAATGTGCAGGAACACCTTCTTGTGCTATCTGTAGCAGTTCTGGAGACAGTCAGTGGCACCAATCTGCATATCTGACTTATTCAAGAGCTGCATATTGAATTTGAAATCATTGTTGGCATCAGGCTTAGTCAAGGGGCTCCTTGATTCTGTGGTTCTGCCTCCCAGTGTACTGCATCTCTTCCTTGTGAATTGTAGTAAGAATGTTGACCTACTTGTCATGCCAGCGGATGGCCAACATGTTACCACATTTCCTGGTAATTCCCTCTACTCGGTCTTGATGGGGAAGACAGGGTAGTGCTTCCTAATACGTCTAACAGTTTTGCATGTTCTTGTCTCATGTTCAAGGTGAAATTTCAACAACGCCGTGGATGTGTAGTAGTTTTCCGTGAACAGAATAGCGTTAGCAATGAAGCACTAGTCTTGTCCATTAGCAGTTTTACAACAGCAACTGAGAAGCCGTGTGGGTAGTCATTAGGGACATCCACATCTGATGCCGAGCACAGTACAAAGTCCAGCACACATCGTCTTTCAGTCATAAACGACAAATGTTTTGATGCCAAAACAATGAGGTTTGGATGTCATGTCTTGGATAAATGCCAGTCGTCCCCAATGCAACACAAGTGACTCGTCCATAACCACTTTCTGAATCGTCTGGGAAAACTTGGTGAAAAGATTCCTTAGTCATGGTCAAGATTGAGCATATTTTCCAAAATCTGTCACTGAGTCCAGGTCCCTGGTTGAGGAAAGGTGCAGGAACCACAGAATCGCAAGGTGCCTGTCCCGCACCATGAACTCCCCAAAGATAGCTGGGGCTGTGAGATCGCCCATGATCCAACAGTCCTGGCTGGCATGTTTTTCATGTTTGCCATCCATGTTGTCAGAGCAAGCTACACATATAATACACCCACATCCATAGGCTACCTTTACCTCATGTTCAAGTTGTCACAGGATGGGAGGTGGAACCAGAATATGGGAGATTTCCTGGTGAAAGCTGAGGTCGTTCACCAGGTGTTTCATCAATGACACTGGGAAAAAAATGCAAATTCAACAATCGAAAGGCCATTGTCCCCGGGAAATGTGCCTTAATGCCTGCCTGTGAATCATCCTAGGCAGATGCCACTGGATCAAACCCTTCCCCCTTCTCCCACACAAGCGTCTCCTTTGTTCTCATATGTTGCCTGTGGGAACTGGGGCAATGGTCACGTGCACCTCATAGACCCTTGCCGCTTGAATGGACATAATGCTCACATGCATTGCCTCTTACATGGTGGGAAGAGGTGGGGAGAAGAGGATAAATCAGATGGTGCACATACACAATGTGCCGATGACTGAGGAGTGCTTGGAGGCAATGCTGCCTCTTGCAGCTGCCCACATAGTAGCCTCTGTTGTTGTATAAGTGCAGGTGAAGGGCCTGGCTGTGGGAACATCATTCTGCAACTTCCAGGCTGAGATGATGTGGATAGAGGTGGCACAGAGCCTCTACTAGGCCAACACGTAGGTGGTGGGGCGGCTGACATGCGTATTTCTTCTGCAACTGACAACCAGCCGTTTGAGCCTCTACATCAGAGTATGACTCATCACATGAGTCTCCTAAGATGTCAGAAGGGTAGGGGATGTCACTATGGACTGTGAGAATATTGGCCACCACTGTGGAGACCTCCGTGTCTCTTTCAAGTGGCGACATGGAGCTATGGGAGGAGGTACAGGAGAAAGATTGGGGCACGTCACTCTCCACATGGTAGCCACTCAGTAATGACAACACCATCATCTTTAATGCCCTCCTGATAGCACAATCACTCAACGCCTTCCCAGGACATGTGGGAGGCTTGGCAGGGATGGATACGGCAGGGTTCGGATGGCCATTTGCGGTAGCCTGCAGATAGGGAGTTGGACGTTGCAGATCCAGAACTCATGGTACTCCTCATTGGTGTGGCGACTGGGAAACTTGCTTGTGCCTTCAAGCGACTCCTAGAAACCTATGTGACTCACAGGGCAACAAAGAATATGGGTAGGCATTCAAATAGTGGTGGAAAATGCAAAGTGGCTATAGCCATTATCCGAGCTGCCCCGTCACCTGTTCATTGTCGGCTGTGGCCATCATCCGAGCTTTAGGAGCTAAGAATCCCTAGGAAAATAATTTTTATGACAAAAAAAAAATATTTTATGATAAAGTAAGCACAATAGTGATGCTTACAAATTGAAAACACCCTGAACAACCCTACTGGTAAATGACCAAGCACAGAGATTATGTGAATTAAGTAAAGGACATCCCTCACTTCTCTTTTCCATTTACATTAAATGTTTCTTACAATCAGTTTTATATGTTTTTGTTATTAAAATACACTAACATATAACTTAACACCTTTTTCAGGTGACTTATTAAACTTCATTCTTTCTACTTCTGTGTATTATACTGAACAAAGAAAAGACCTATTTTATTGAAGGGGGTTAATGAAAATTATATTTAACACCTCCAATTTGAGTGGTCTGCCGTTTAGCAAAGATTAGGCTATTGTCATGATGCAGGCGGCATAAAACATAATCTCAACACAAAAATGCAAAATCCACCTGCAATAGTGTATAAGTTAACCCTTTGACTGTCCATTCCCTGTTTTGCGTTATTTTTCGGTTACAGACGATTGTAATGTGCTCAAGTAGACCTTTGGAAATCTAGAATATGAAAAAAATAATCTCATACTTGACATTTTCAATGAGAATACAAGACTTCCTTTTCATCTCATTGAAACATGGCACAGACAATGGATTATGCTAAATGACCTTTGGAAGAAAATCTTCTGGTGGTCGTTCAGTTAAAAGAATAATGGGACATAGAAATGGTATTTGGTTATCAGTTCGTCTAGACGCTGATCGAATGTCTTAGGTGATTTTTCAAAATGTTAGCAAAATATTCTCTTAGTACTTGCCTCTCTTGCCTCCTCCTCAGGCTGGCTTGTACGAACAGTGGAAGAAGGAAACCCTTGAGACAGCTGCCAGAGAACGACGAATGGAGCAACGAGAAGAAATAAAGCAAGAGTCGATGCAAGAGGCATCGGACAGTTTCTCCACGAGATTCAGGAGCTTAACGTTAACTCATATTCAAGGACCTATGTTGCTTCTCCTGCTGGGCCTCACTTTAGGGGCTGTGGCTTTTGTTTTGGAGAGGGTGATGTCCCCGACAAAATCTCGCCTAGACCCTTCAATCTCATAACGGTTTTATACTCTTTAGCACTAGATGATCTTTTGCCGTTTAGGGTAGTATTTTTGAAGTGAAGTTAGATAACAGCTTTAATTAACGCCTTTTCTGCTGGGGAGTTCTCGTAAGGCAAATAAAAGCTTCTAGAGATAGTGGAAAACTACAGTGATGGTCCTCCTGTATGATAGAGATAAGTATAGGCAATTGCATACTCCAAACCTGAATGAAAATACAGAATTACAAAATCACAAACATTACTGAGCATATTCCTACGTAGCTTTTATCCCAGCTATTCACGTCTACTACTGCAACCACAAGAATATTTACTCGGCTATATATAACCCTTCCAAAATTAATACTATTCACCAAAAGTGAATTGAGATGCTTAGATGGCAGACATAATATAAAAGATATATGTCAGCTGGACGGAATAACATCTGTAAAATACAAATCACACTTGACTGTAATTGCATACCTTTTTCACATCATCAAAAATAAACATTTTATTGCTTAATCTTTATTCTGAATGCCTTCAACCATAAATTTTTTTTCTAACTAAATACAGATTTTTTTTTTTTTTAACTTTAGATATCCCTCCCCCCTCCCTCATAGTGACAGGGATTATGAAGAATATACTTAATCCCTTTTGCTTAAAAAGTATTTACGAAATCGAACAAACTAGTCTGTCGATTCATTGGACAAACTTTCAAGAGTGCCATCTATATGAAGGGAATAATTATCTTTTTTTTTTTATTAAATCGGAAAATAAACTTATTTTTTAAGAAAAAATAAAATATCAGAATTCTGTGCACTGAAAAGTACACGGATATACTGTAGGCAATGAAAATTGTAAATGCTGTAATCTCCATATGCTTTTTCCGGTTCCCTCCTTGTTATCTCAAGAAAAAATTCTTCAGCTTTCACTGTTATACCATAACAGCTATAGCCTGATCTAAACCTCGTCTGATCAGATTATACTAATCCAGGGAGGTTAAATCACATTAGGTTACAACGAGGGTCAGCTTATGCTAATGAACAGAAATCTAATTTTGTCGAACTAGTACTGTGTTAGTAATCAATCACTAAAAAATAGCAAGTCAAGATGGAGCACAAACCATCGAGGTAGCATCTCGCAAGTAACATTTTCATTGTTTTTGGTTTGCATAAACAGAAAATAAGACAACAATAGGACACGTAAATGGAAAATAAGTGTGCTTGCATGGATTAATCAATAACATATAGTATCCGACTTGACACATGCTCAGATTTATCAGAAAAAGAACTCATGTAGAGGGAGTTCATTTATGGAAGTGTAGAGATTTATGACTCCCTTCTCTACTGAATCATAAGAAAGTGTGATTATTATCCCATTACACCGAGAAATTTCCATTTCAGAACTGACCACTCAGGTACGTGATGTAAATAGACCTCTTATGACTTAGATCATCTCTGCCTATTACTGTACTGGTAAGATGGGTAGATCGACACATTGTTTACTGATCACATCAATATTACATAAATATCACACGAAAGGTTTTGATCGAAATAATGTGTCCAAAATTAATATACTTCACCCGAATGCAATTTGTAAAATGAACCTGCAGTGAGTTATAAAAACACATGAAAACAATGACAAAACTGTCAAACAATACCAGTATTTACAGGAGTAGACTGTAGCAACAGTCAAATAAGACCATACTTCCAAGGTGGATGGCAATGTTACATCCCAGTCCCACACTGCCACAGGCTCCAAAAGCAGTAGTAATCTCTCTACTATCCGGACATCCACTATCCGGATACATCACTATTTTGACATCGTAGGCTGTCCGACCCCCAAAATGCCCAAAAATTCGAAAAATCCGAAAAAAAAACGATTTATTTGGACTGCGTGAGCTTGAATTTCCTGCATGAGCCGAACAGCTGTGTTTTCGCTCCTCCCGCCTCTCTCACAGTCTCATTTCCCACTCAACTGCCGGTTCATCAACACGCTTTCAACATTGCTCCTGAAGTGCTTGGTTTTGTGGTGATTCCCTATCTCCTGCAGGGCTTGCTGCTGATCTGCACCTTCTTTATCATGTGTGTGATGATGGACCCGCCACTTGAGAAGAGGAAGAAAGTGGTTTTGACTCTGGAGAAGAAGCGGGAGATATTGGAGAAGGTGGACGCGGGGTGGCCGACATCACGGATCCTCCATGAATTCAACCTCCCTCGCTCCACTTTGTTTGATATCAAGAGGTCCCAAGACAAACTACAGCAGTACACGGCTGATTTCGCTTCGAAAACCAGACGGAACGTGGAGAGGAAGATGATGTTTACTCCTAAGTATGCAGACATTCACCATTCCACGCTCATCTGGTATCGACAGCAACATGCTGCTGGTGTGTTGGTACGTGGAACGGAGCTGAAAGCTGCTGCCGAGAAGTTCGCAAGGCTACAGGACACCCCAGACTTCAAGGCATCTGAAGGTTGGCTCTTCGCATTCAAGCTACAGCATGGACTTACCAACCGTAAGGCCCATGGCGAAGCTCTGGACGCTAACGACGAAGGAATAGAAGAGTTTCGGCAGAAGCTGAAGGGCTTGATTGACAGGGAGGGCCTCACTCTTGGTCAAGTCTACAACGCTGACGAAACTGGCCTATTTTATAGTTCAATTCCCACTAACATTCTCGCTGAGGAGACGGAGAAGCGTGTACCTGGCCCCAAGCTCTCCAAGCAACGGGTGTCTGCTTTGTGCTGTGCAAATGCTAACGGCATGCACCGGCTCAAGCCCATTATTGTTGGCCATGCAGAGCAGCCTCAGTGCCTTCGTGGGTTAATGGATGTCCTTCCTGTCGTGTGGTATCATTCTCTGAAGGCTTGGTTCACAACCAAGATCTTCAGAAATTGGTTTCACCAACACTTTGTCAAGGAGGTCCTTCGTTATCAGGCGGAGACACTGAAAATCCCACGTGACCAGGTAAAGGCCCTCCTGATTCTAGACAATGCACCTGCGCATCCGTCTGAGAAGGAATTGGTGGCTGAAAATGGCTGCATTAGGTGTCTGTTTTTGCCACCTAATACGACTGCTCTCATCCAACCAATGGACCAGGGAGTGATTGTGGCAGCGAAGAGGCTCTAACGACGGAGGTTTTTGGACGAGGTGATGGTTGTCTACGAGGACGATCGCAGGGAAGGACGAGACATGCGAGGACAAAAAACTGTCGAAAACCTTCGCCGATACAACCTCAAGTCTGCCATCTACAACTGGGCCATTGCATGGAAGGAAGTCTTTGTCAAGACTCTAGAAAATGGTTGGTCTCGGCTGCTTCATGGAAGTGACGTGGTGCACGATTTTGTAGGTTTTGACGTGGATGACCTCCATGCAAGGCTTCGTGCCGGTGGAGACAATGTGGATGTCGACGAAGTGTGTGAGTGGTTGGATGACGAGGAGGGCAATCCTGGGTATCAGATCATGTCTGATATCGAAATTGCATCTACTGTTGCCGGTCCGAGTACCCAGCAGGAAGATTCCAACGAGGACAGCGACGATGATGCGGACTCCTCACGGCTTGCCATTACTCCAACCATCCCCAAGCTGAACGCACTCCGGGAACATGTGGAGTTCGTTCTCGACTACCTGGAACACCCGGACTGCGACAGGGAGATGGGGCCCTTGGGACTTGCGGATGAAGTGCGAGCTTTCAGGCAGCGCATCATTAATCGTCAGAATCATCGTTGCTTGCGTCAATCAACCACTGACAGTTTTTTCAGGCCAGTCAACCCTGCCGTCGTCAACCCTCGCTCCAAACCATTATCTCACCAAGACAGGCCTTCTACCTCTGAGCCACAGCCCAGCACATCACGCACGGCGGAGTCACCGCTGGATGTGAGTTTGCAGCTATCTGCTGAGTCCTCTGCAATGGATAGCGTATCACCACGTCCCACCAAGGAGCCCCTACGCCGCCTCCGTCAGCTCATCTCGGACTCTGACAGCGACTAAATTCTTCAGGACTCGTCACTAGACCACGCGGGAATTTACTGTTATGTACAGTGCAGTGAAGTGACGTGATGCAAGGTACAGTCAGTTATGCGAAAGGAAACGTTGTGGAAAGTGCTGGTGAGAAGTGCTGGTAAGTGCTGGTGTGTCAGGTGCAATGTCTTCCTGTCAGTCTGAGATGACCAAGCGGGTTATACATTAGGACGGCGGCCTCATTCTCGTAAGTTCCCTAACTTCATCAAAATTCCTTGTTCTTCCCATATCATTAATCTCATGCATAGACTGTGTGAAAGATGATTTCCATAATGATTTTCATGTCTAACCTGTTTTTGTAATAATGAGATTTTCAACTCGCCTACAATTTATTAAAAAATTCCACCGCTGAAACACCAGTGTCGTGCTGGATTTTAAACTGCATAGAATTTTAGGAGAAATCCCACCGCTTTAACACCAGTGTAATAATGAGATTTTAACGACTATATAAATTAAGTAATTCCACCGATTTGCCACAAGTGTAAGGGCGGAAATTTTATACACGCATATAATTTTAGGAAATCCACCGCATTGACACCAATGTCGTACTGCAAAATTTAGGGGCCTCGTTAATATACTGAGATTAGAATGAATTACCAACACGAAAAAGTAAGAAAACGATAGTAGGCTGCCACCACCCAGCATATGCCGGGAAAGAATAATTAGTCCCGTTACAGTAAGAGATAGGACAAATGACTATTATCAATAATCAGACTTTACCTAAGCTCAAATTCATTATTATATAGTACAAAATGATGATATTACCAAACCTATCTAGAAAATTCCGAATTCAAAGTGTGAATACAAACTTTCGCGAATTTTAACCAGAGTTAACTTTTTTTTTGGCCTCTTTTTCGAGAACAGATCACGCTTCTCACTTCCATCTCGCTCCATACGGTCTTTCTCTATTAATAGTATTCCTCTCTTGCTATACATTAACTAGGAACAAGCCCAAATATGAATTAGATTACCATTCCCAATCCATTGTATCAATTAAACAGGGGTCCAGGACTACACTTACATTACACTTACACTAACTTAAGCTACACTTATATTAACTTATATTATACTTATACTACACTTATATTACACTTATGCTGTAAAGTGGTAAAAAGTTCCCATAAATGTAAATCATAATTTCCTGCTTTCAATTTAATTTTTTCATGCATGGTTTTGAAGTGCACCAGCTATGAAAAAGGTGAATGCCATTTATTTGTGTGAAACATGATTTCCATAATGTTTTTCATGTCTAACCTGTTTTCAGCATGCTGTAAAGTGATAAAAAATTCCCATAAATGTAAATCATAATTTCCTGCTTTCAATCTAACTTTTTCATGCATGGTTTTGAAGTGCACCAGTTATGAAAAAGGTGAATGCCATTGATTTGTGTGAAAGATGATTTCTATAATGATTTTCATGTCTAACCTGTTTTTAGCATGCTGTAAAGCAGTCAAAAATTCCCATAAATGTAAATCATAATTTCCTGCTTTCAATTTAATTTTTTCATGCATTGTTTTGAAGTGCACCAGTTATGAAAAAGGTGAATGCCATTGATTTGTGTGAAAGATGATT